>JAJPUD010001817.1:52375-81090 GCA_023553655.1 Myrmecobius fasciatus
AGAGAGAGAGAGAGAGAGAGAGAGAGAGAGAGAGAGAGAGAGAGAGAATAGCTTGCAAGGGAGCAAAAATGTAAAGTCATGAACATAATATCTTTTATTATTATATATGCTTTCTTGAAATGGAAATTTACTGTCACATATATTGAATCCTCCCTGATGTTCTGTTGGGCACATGACAATGTTTTATTTTATTTTTTCTCTTTTTCTGTCTCTTTCATTTTCTATTTTTTTTTAATTTTGTAGTTTAAATAAATAAATAAAAACAATTAACAGTAAGACACTGAAGTTGGAGTCTGGGTCAATGTAGGACTTCTGATTTTGGTATATCTGAATGAATTATAAGATTTGGAAAAAAATATATTTTGTTTTCTATAATCTGCATATGTAAAAATCAAATTTTGAAAGTTTTAAGACCCCAGTGATGCATTTGGTGCAATGGAAAGTTGTCTAAAGCAGAAAAATGTACATTAACTCCTATTCTTGTAAGTAAATTTAATCTGATGTTCTGAGTATAAAGCAATACAAGGAAACATAAACTTTTAAGAGCTTTTTTTAATTTTTTTTTTAGTGAAGGTACTGGCAAATTGATTAGATTTGTTGTTGCATATTTCATTTAATCTTATTCATACAAGTTAATTTCACAAGCGAATCTGTACTTCAGTTTTCCTGTGGTGAATTATTAAAAGAAACATTGATATCTTTTATACAGTGCAATAATTTGGGGGTGTGCCACATCATCCCCTCCTTCCTTCTGCACAGTCATACTTCTCTTTTAACAAATAGATAAGTTGTACAAGCTAATAACTATCATTTTATATCTGACTGTGAAAGTAGTGTTTATAAATTCCCACATGTCCATGAAGGAAAATACAATTTCTCATTTCTTTTCTGGTGTTAAGACTCATTGTTTTATTAGCAATGTATTTGATTTCATTAAAAATGCTTTTGTAGGAGTTCAAATGTTTAAGAGAAAAAATCAGTGGAAAATATATATCAGTTATTTAAAACTTAAATGTATATTAACTATTTGTGGAGACCACTATTATAATAACTGACACATTTAGCATTGACAGTTTTGTAGACTTTGTGAAGAGTTTTGTGTCTAAAAAAACCCTGTAATGTAGATGTTTGGGTATTATCATCACTGTTTTATTGGTGAGAAATTTGATTCCTAGAAACCTGAAAGTGGTTTTCCAAGATCTCCCTGATAATAAGAAGTATCCTCTGGATAAGAACTTTGTTATGTCCTCCAAATCATGCTGTTTCCCACTGGGACCTTTAAGCATTTTGAATGCCTGGTCTCCAGGAACACTAAAATATGTTTTTGTAAATGTAACAACCCTTATTCTACAGTTATCCTTCTCCCAACCCTAACTCACACCATGAGAAGCAATATGGTTTTTGAAGTTAAACATGAGAGTTATAAACAATGACAAGGTATCACTGCAGCATGATGTTGCCATGTTAAAGGCACAGAAAAATATAAGATCATTGGAGGGGTAGCTTGTTTCTCCTTGCTGTGCCCACAGACTGAGCTCGCTCACTTTTCTATGATGGACTAGCATTGGAAAAGCCTTTTTCTATGATGAAAAGCATTTGTCTGAGCTCATAGCTAGCATGAGGGAAAGCACAACCCTTAGACTGTTCAGTCCATTTATTCAATAATTCTTTTAATCATGTCTGACTCTTTGCAACCCTATTTGGAATTTTCTTGGCAAAGATATTAGAGTGGTTTGCAATTTCCTTTTCTAGCTCATTTTACAAATGAGGAAACTGAGGCAAGTGTGGGTAAGTGGCTTGCCCAGCTCCACACAGCTAGTAAGTGTCTGAGACCAGATTTGAATCTTCAGGATGATGAGTCATCCTGACTCTAGTATTGACATTCTTATCCACTGTGTTGATCTTGATTAGTGAGGTATTTTCAAGATGAAGGATGTTGGTATATTCACAGATGCTTGGTAACTATATACACACACATCATGCATATATAGTATGTATTTATTTACTCACAACTACTTATGTGCTTATAGACTATCCTGAATTAAAACAACTGCCTGCAGCATCTAAGGAAATTTTCTTTGTGAATCAAATGTATTATGCCTAAAAAAAGTCACTACAGTATCCTGAAATGCATGGATTCAGAGAGGAAGGAAGATTCAACAGTTTTAGTGGCTTCTAAAAACTGGTTTTTTTATTGGCAAAATGCACAAATAATTTTCACTGATGACAAGCTACCACTGATCTTCAAAGAAAGACAAAAGTTAGGGAATAGAAACTTCTTTGATCTCTGGAGAGAAAACATGTATTTCTGCTTAGTGGCACATAAAGCAATTGCCAAAATGAGCATGGTACTCCTCCTCAGGATCCAAATCTTTCTTTTTCTATTCTTTTTTCTTTGTTTTTCCTAAGTAGTATTAGATGAATATCTATTAAGACCACCAAATGATTAAATAAATGGCAGAAGAAATTTAACCTAGAACCTAAGGGCCAGTAATTACCTATTGTTCTCAGCTGGGGTTCATAAGTAGCAACTGAGAGATGTCAGAGTGGATGGAGCCAAGATGGCAGAGTAGTTAGGTAGCTGCTTGAACTCTCTCAGTTTCCCTTGAAAACCACATAAAATCAAGCCTTTGAACAGAATCTGATGGAAGGGAACCACTTTCCAGCTCAAGATAGATTAAAAAAGCTTCAAGAAAAGTCAGTCTCACTGGGGTGAAAAGCGTGTTCAGGCCAAGTCAGATAGACTCTGGGAAATCTGATGAGAGGGTCTCCATCACAGCAAATTAGCAATTAAGACCCTCAGTCCTGGTTAAGTAGAGGAGCAACTTAGAGTTTACTTGTAAAATAGATCCAAAAGAGACACTTTAAAAGTTATTACCTACTTGAAGGCCATTGAGCCTGTATACCATTCTACAAGAGATCATTAATGAAACTGCCCTACTGTTCTAGAAACAGAGGGGGAAATACTCATTGAAAGAATCCATTGATCATCTTTGAAAGGAAATCCCAAAAGGAAAACGCCATTGTTGTGAAACTCCAAAACTGTAATCTCAAGGGGAAAATACTGCAAGCTGCCAGAAAAAAAAAAAAAAATTCAAATATCAAGGAGCAACAGTCAGGATTATCCAGGATCTGGCAGCTCCTACAATAAAGGATCAGAGGTTCTGTAATACTGTATTCTGGAAGACAAAGGAAGTGATGTTACAATTCAGAATTAACTACCCATTCAGATTCAGCATCATTTTTCAGGGAAGGCAATGGAGCTTCAATGAAGTAAGAGACTTTCATTCATTTGTATTGAAAAAATCAGGACTAAACAGAAAATTTAATTTACAAACACAGGTCTCAAGAAAATGATAGAAAGGTAAACAGGGGGAAATATACTTAAAGGTTACATTATTTACACTGCTAGGTGGGAAAACAATATCTATAACTCATGAGAACTGAATCTGACACTGAAACAGGCAAAAAGGGGCCTCACATGGACTGAGGGTGTGGTTTGATGAGACTCTGATGTGATGAAATCAAAGAAAAAAACATTAAGGGGTCAGAAAAAGTCTGTACTGGAAAAAAGAGGAAAGGGAAGCTATAAAGTGACAATTAGCTCACAACAAGAAGCTCAAAAAGTGGTATTTATCTAAAACCTACAGCAAGCATTATTTTTAATGGAGAGAAGCTAGACATATTCCCAGGAAGATCAGAGGTGAAACAAGGATGCCCCTTATTATCACTATTATTCAACATTGTACTAGAAGTGTTGGCTTTAACAGTAATAAAAGAAAAAGAGGCAATGAGCAAATTAAGCTAATATTCTTTGCAAATGATATGATTATATACTTAGAAATATCTAGAAAATCATCTAAAAACAATTCATAGCTTTAGCAAATTTCCAGAATATAAAATAAACCCACACAAATAAATCATCAGCATTTCAATTTATTACTGACAAAGTTCATCAGCAAGAGATAGAAAAATTCTATTTAAAATTACTATAGACAAGATTAAATACTTGGCTGCATAGACCTAAATTTCACACCCCATACCAAAGTAAGGCTAAGATGGGTACATGAATTGGGCATAAAGGATGATACTACAAAGAAGTTAGGAGAGCAAGGGACAATTTGCCTATCAGATCTTTGGAGGAGGGAGGAATTTATGACTAAAGAACTAGACAACATTATGAAAGGCAAAATAGACAACTTGGATTATATTTAATTAAAAAGTTTTTGCACAAATAAAACCAACATAAACAACATTGAAAGAGAAGAACAAAGCTGTGAAAAAAAATCTTGAGACAATATTTTAATAAAGGTCTCATTTGTAAACTATGTAAAGAAGTTATAAGAATACAAGTCACTCCTCAATTGACAAATAGTGAAAGGATATGAACAATTTTCAGATGACAAAATTAAAACCATTTATAGTTATCTGAAAAAATGCTCTAACTCACTATTGATTGGAGAAATGCAAACTAAAACAACTCTAAGGTACCACTTCACACCTGTCAGATTGGCTAAGATGACAGGAAAAAATAATGACAAATGTTGGAGATATGGGAAAACTGGCTTATTAGCGCATTTTGGGTAAAATTGTGAAACCATGGAACAATTCTGTAGAGCAATCTGCCCAAAGGGTTATAAAACTCTGCATCACCTTTGACCCAGCAGTGCCATTACTGTCTGTATCCCAAGGAAAACATAAAGGAGTGAAAAGGACCCACATGTGCAGCTCTTTTTGTGGTAGCAAAGAATTGGAAAAGGAGTAGATGTCCATCAATTGGGGAATGTCTGAACACGCTGTGGTACATGAAGGTAATGGAAAATTATTGTTCTGTAAAAATGATGAACAAACTGATTATAAAAAGGTCTGGAAAGATTTACATGAACGGATGCTGAGTGAATCAAGCAGAACCAAGAATATATTGTACACAATAACAGCAAGAATGTGCAATGACCAACTATGAAAGGCTTTTTTTCTTCTTAACGGGTAAGTGATCCAAAGCAATCCCATTTGACTTTGGACACAAAATTCCATGTCATCCAGAAAAAGAACTAAGGAGACTGAATGTAAATCAACATATTCTATGTTCTTTTCTTTTTTTCTGTTTTTTTTTTTTAATCTCTCCTGTGGTTTTTCCCTTTTGCTCTGATTTTTCTCTTCCAACATGATTCATAAAACAATGTGTATAAAAAATAAATAAATTTACTGAAATTAAAAAAAAAGCTGGAGAGATATCAGAATGTAGTAGAGAGCCTTTATTTGTCTGGCCAGGCATACATCAAGATGAAGGCATCTGCCCTGGGTCTCTGGGGGAAAGCTGATACAGAGCTTTCAGAAAAGCATTCTGCAACACCTGCTACACCAGTGTTTGACTAAGTTAGGGGTTGCTTCTGCAAAGTAATTCCAGGGAAGGGAGTGGGGCAGTGGTAGATTTATGCAGAGTTAGATTTCAATGACATGAAGCTTTGTAACAGGTTTGACCAAGGAAGCAAGGAGAGAAGTATCCTTGATCCAGTTAGTGGATACTCCTAATCTTAGGCTAAAGTCATAGGATATTATCAGGGATCCACTTTTTTAAGTTTGATGCAAATTTTTTTCTGTGTTTTCCCACCCTTCAAATCCTGTGCTCCTCTTTATTTTTCTTCATTAATAGAGAAATACTGTAATTTGAAATTAAAATGTCTTTGACTGTTATAACTAACTAAACCCAACAACTCCTAATAATACTTTGTAATGCTTTGGATACTGTACTTCTTAAATAAAAGTCGGATGGTTGGATAAATTAAATGAATGAATCATTATGTAGACATAATATATATTTAACTTGAGAGGCAATGATTATTATTGATAAAGACATCATGTTAATTCCAGAAAACATCTTTCTAGAGTCTCGAATGGATTATTAGTTACTATCTACTTCTGGCAGTACTTGAAAAAAAATCCTGTGAAACAAAAAAGAACCCCACTAAAATCCAAACCTTTATGAGCATTTGCTGGACTTCTTGATTATCTCTTTAGAGAGAAAATCTGCTATTTAAGAATTAGTTCTTTCCACTTTTTAATTCTTTTAACTGTTAGGAAGTTTTCCTTCACATTCAGCCTAAATCTATCTCGCCATAATTTCCACCCACTGTTTTCCATTGGATTAAGCAGAATTGAATGCCCTTCTTCTACATGGCATTTTTCCACATACTTGTAGCCAGCTGTTATATACCCTGTCCATTCCTACTCTCAACTTACTTTAGACTCAAAAAGAGAAAAAACAATAATTAAAACCTATTTGTACACAGCATGATCTTGAGCTCTTCTATACATTCATCTCACTCCTTTGAGATGTTCTATTTTATCAATAACTAAAAAAAAAGATACAGAATTGAGCAAAATGCTTTATATAGGCTTTGACAAATACAGAATGTGACATATTCTGTATTATCAGAAGTACCTATTACTATTAAGTATTCTTCTTTATGACACAAGAAGATATTTAGAAAATATGTATTAAAATAAAAGTCTAATTGGATAATTTAATTTGTCAACTTTTTTTGGGGGGGGAAGAGAGGCATTCTAATAGCCACTCAGCAAAAGGATGGATATTCCCCAATGCCCAATGTGAACAAATATTTACCCTATTCAGAAGATAAATTTCTTAGCAAGATGCTCAGAATTTTGCATTGATTAAAAAAAAAAATCTTATACCAAAAGGGTAAGAGAATGTCAAGGTATTTATAAAGGGCCTAACAATCAGCCTTTTCAGTGCCCTCATTTAATGGAGGAGAAAATTGAGGCCCAGAGTGAAGGAGAAAAGGTAGAAGAGAGAGGAAAGAAGAGAATAAAGTGAGATGGACAGAGATGGAGAGAAACAGAGAGACAGAGGGAGAGGGAGAAACAAAAATAAGAAGAGGTCTAAAGGAGAGAAAGATATATGTGATTATTGGCAAAAAGAGAACTTACCCCTTACTCTTTCTAAGAAAAAAAAATTAACATTCTGCCAACTCCTATTAATTATCAGGGTTGTGCCTCATTCATAGCCTTAGATTATTTTGTCACTGACTCAAATCATAAGCATTTTCTAAGTGTCTATAATACACTAGACACCATGATAGGTATTATGGATATAGACAAAAGAGAACATACTTCCTACTTTCCAAACATATCTGTCTATCTATCTATCTATTTATCTAGCTATCTAGCTATCTGTTTGGGATAAGACCACCAGCTCAAAAAAAAATCAATGACATCAAGGAGATTTCACAAGGTAAAAGCAGAAAGGAATTTTATTACAACCTCACCAGAAAGAGCATCTCCCTCACAACAAGCAGTCAGACAAAGAGAGGCGGGGCACAGTTAAGAGACCAGGACTATATAGGGGTGTAGGGGTCTATGCTAACATTCCCTATTAGCTGGACCTTTGCCTTGATTAATCAGGACAAATGACATCACATTCTAAGTCATAAATGAGGAAAAACTTCTAGCCCAACAACCTTAGGATTAATAAATTACCTTTAATGGGACTAAATGCCACAAGAAAAAAAGCTATATGATCCCATTCTTTGCAAACCACATGATCTCTGGAGAAAGAGATTTGGACCTGGGGTACAGCTGACCTTCAACCTTCACTCAATTCTCAGAAAACTGTCTCCATTTTGTGAGATAGCTTTCATTCATATCTATCTATCCATCTATTCATTCATCTCTCTTCCCCCCCATCCATCTATCCATCTATCAGCTATCTTCTTTATATTTATTTATATAACATAAGGTAACTTTGAGGAGACAGTACTAGCAATGAAGTGTGAGAAGATAAACTTCATATTTCCAAAGTGAATCTTGAGCTGTGCTTTAAAGATGAATAAGAAGTACATACCAGATAAGGAGAACAATTGGGTAAAGTCATGGAGACATGAAATGATGTGCAGTATATGCATGATAATAAGAAATCAAATTTTAACAGAAGAAGTATGTGGAATGGGGAGAAATATGCAGCAATACCCAAAGTTAAGCCCAGACCAGATTGTGTAGTTTTTCCAATTTTAAACAAAGGGATACATATTTGTATTTGGAGGCAATTGGGTACCACTGGAACTTATTGAGTAGGAGAAAATATTTTGTTTATTTTGGCAATTCTATAAAGGGTTGGTTAGAGAGAGGAGAAACTTTAAAAATTTGCATAGTTTACCAAAAATGCTTTACATTTGTTACTACATTTGACCCTCACACCAATGCTATTACTATTCCCATTTTACAGATAAGGAAATGAGGTTGAAAGAGCTTAAATGTCACACTGCTAAATGGTGCAGGATTTGCATCCAGATTTTTCTTGCTCCAGAGCCAACATTCTGTCAACTGTGATTCTAAATTGAAGAAAAGCTGTGAATCTGCAGTAGAAGAGACTATTTTCTTACTAAGAGTTCAAGTATACCAAGAAAATCATAGATGTTATGCCTATCCCTCTGTTATTTTAAAGGACTTAAATGTTTGTAAATCACACATATTTCTAATATGCTTGTTGTCAGGGATCCAAATTTGAAGTCATTTTCAATATTTTACACAAGAACTGAGTGATAGATCCAAGGTAATGGCTATATGAATGAAGAAATGGATAAAAATATGAAACATATAATGGAGGCAGGAATATTTACAAAAAAACCCCAAAGAGCAACAAGAACAAACACAAAATAACAACACGAACAACAACAAAAAACTCTATAGAAATGAACTCTAGAAAATAGTCCAGAGAGAAAAAAATCTGTCTGTCCAAAAGGTGATGAGGAGCCACAGAAAGTGATCATGCAGATAAGTAGGTACTAAGAAGAATAATGTCCTTTACTAAACAACTACTCTGATTCATGGATACTTAGATTTTCCAAGTAGGCATTAGCAATTGAAAGGGACTATAATATCCTAGAGCACAGTTTCTTGAGAGGATAATAAAGTCACTCTTTTATAAAAGGAAATGACCTTAGGGATCTTCTAGTCCAGTCTTCTCATTTTATATACAAGGATATTCAATTGTACTAGAGGTAAATTTACTTACCTAATAGGATTTGAACTTAACTTTAAGATTTGCTTAACAGATGAACTCTGCTTTTTAGACAAAATAAAATAAAATAAAATAAAATACACATACACACACAAATATATATTTAATGTACAGAGGAGTTAACAATGTAGAATTCCAGGTTTTGGGATGAAAAAAATCCCCATATACTTAAAACAGCTGTTGCTTTTACATTTTCCCTAGTCAAATTCATAGAAGGAAAACAAACCTAAGAATAAATGAATGTAAAGCATATTAGAAATATGTGTGATTTACAAACATTTAAGTCCTTTAAAATAACAGAGGTTCAGGCATAACATCTATGGTTTTCTTCCTATACTTGAACACTTAGTAAGTAAATTGCCTCTTCTACTGCAGACTCACAGCTTTTCTTCAATTTACAATCAGAATTATCCAGGGCATTGAGAGGTTAAAGGACTTCTTGTTTGTTTATTTATTTATTTAATTCTTTTTTCTTTCTGAGGCAATTAGGGTTAAGTGACTTGTGCAGGATCACACAGGTAGGAAGTGTTAAGTATCTGAGGACAGATTTAAATTCAGGTCCCCCTGACTTCAGGATTGGTACTCCACCAGCCTCTCCCTAGGACTTCTTGTTTAGTGTCACACAATCTATATGTAGAAGATGCAGGATGAAACCAAGGATTTTTTAATTCTAGGATCAACTCTATAAATTACACCACATGGAGAGAAATATTCAGTATCTAGAAATGATGAGATCTTATATATTTAACAATTATCTTTACACATATCTATTTATCCAGCTTTACTTTCTTTGCTGAGCTCTGCTCTCATATCACCAACTACCTTTTGAGCATGTTGAATGGGATATGTTGAATTCATGTCTTAAACTTAACATGTATAAAAGAGAACTCACTTTTTCTCCTTTCCAAATTCTTCTTTCTTCCCATCTTTGTTATTGTTGTCAAGGGGACTATCATCCTTCTAGTTACCCAAACTTAGCAGTCTGGCATTATCCAGGATTCCTCATGTATACAAGCAGCCATCAAGTTTTGTAGTTTTTTTAATACTATCTTTTGTATATGTTTCTTTCTCTTCACTCACATAGCTGCCGACCTTTTAATTGCTGATATGACCTCATGTCTTGAGTATTACAGTAATATTCTTTATCTTCCTGCCTTAAATTTCTTTCCATTCCAATACATCTTCCCCTAAGCTATAATGGTGATTTTCCTGAAGTACAGCTCTGACTAAATCACCTTCATAATCAATAACTGCTGGTATCTTACTATTACCTCCAGAATGAAGTATCAGTGCATTCTTTTGACATTTGACATTCATTTGCCATTTAAAGCTATTGCCCCCCATTATCTTGCTAGTTTTCTTATAATCACACACATACACATACTTTGATCCACAACATTGAACTTCTTGCTCTTCCTCACATATGGTGCTCTTTCATCACGCTTAATTCTCTCTACAGGAGACTTTATCTTTGTTTCTTTTTGTCCCCACAACCCTAGTCACCTCTTTGGGGGATTACTTTGAATTTAAATTATATACGACTTCTGGGTGGTCCAGTGGATAGAGAACCAAGTTTTATGTCAGGAAGACTCTTCTTACTAAATTTAAATCCTGGATAAGTCACTTAATCCCATTTACCTCATTTTCCTCACCTGTAAAATCATCTGGACAAGGAAATGACAAAACCTCTCTAGTATCTTTGCTGTGAAAATCTCAAAAGGGTTTATGAAGAGTCAGACACAACTGAAAAAAGACATAACAATAATATAATTTTTATCCACTTATTAACATTTTGGTTCCCCCATTAGAACAGGATGAGGACAGTCTTGCTGATTTTCTTTTTTATTATAGTAAGTGATTAACAAACACTAGGTGACTGAGTGACAGATGTACTCTGAACCTAAACTTGAGAATTATTTTAATGGCATCAAGAGACTTGGAAAGAAGCAGAAACAGTGAATGGTACATGTCAAAACTGATTTTTCATCACTCTGAACTGAGCAGATCCTTCTGTTTCTAGTATTTTTTTTCTGAGATGGAAGCATATTTTCATGTCATTTAGTGGCAAGAAGAAATACAAGTTTCAGTAATAAAAAAAATGGCAGAATAAACCAACATGGAAATGGTGCCAAGAAAGTAACATGGACAAATAAAGAATCAAGACGAAAGTTCAGTTGTGTGTGTGTGTGTGTGTGTAATATGGTTAGAAGCTATTATTTATCGTATTAGGTAAATATAAAGTTGGGTTACATTACAAATCTAACCGTTACATTGCAAATAATTATTAAGCATCTGCTAAATTCAAAGAACTTTATGAGAACTGAAAGTTCAAGGGAAAAACAAATCTGAAGCATTCCATGTGCTGAAATTCCCTATATTGTATGGGGTGAATACTAAGTTCACAAATAGGTGATGATATAGAAAGGGAGAGAAAGTATTAACTACTAGAGAGATTGGAGAAACCATTTGAGAGAATGTGGCACCTCACCAGAGTTTAAAGAAATCTGGGATGGGGGCCAAAAGACAAGGTGAACAAGAAGTGACTTATAGTCATGGGGGATATTCTAGACATAGAAGGAAAAGATGGAATACTAAGAGAATAGAAAGAAAGGAAGTTTGGCAGGAATGCTGACTGTGAGAAGGGGGTAATAGGAATCATTTCAAATTAGAGATAGGTTTAATATTGTATAAAGACTATTTGGATAGTAACTAAGAGCCATTGACATATAGCTAACTGGATGAATCTATCACATCTGGCCTTGGTGTACCAATATCTAAAATATGGAGTTTGGACCCAATGATCTCTACAGTTCTTGATAGTTAGGGAATTCTATATTCTATATACTAAAGTCCCCTTTTTTTATCTTATAATCTCTGTTCTAAATTTTCTCCCAGCACTCTTATTTTATATTCATGTTCTAAGGTCCTTTCTGGTCCTGATGTTGACATGTGATAAGAGCGAAAAAAATCTTTCAGCTTTCCTCTTACAATAAAGCAATATTTAAACATCTTTCTCATCTCTGGGCATTTGAAGCATTTGTAATATTTCTCAAAATCTGATTCCCAAGTTAACACAATATTCTAATATGTAAGTATCAAGAATACTGCTGGTTAGAACACCCCTCAGGAAGCCACTATGGGACAGTTTAGAAGGAATCATATATAGGCATATATGATAAATGAGACCTCTACAAGAAGACCCACACATAAAAGAAAGTGTATGATATCACAGCCAAAGAACATTTTCCACTCCAGAGTTACATCATTAGTGATCCAGAAGAAGAACACCCATCAGTGAATTTCTCATACCACCCACTGGCAGAAAATTTTGCTCAGTGTCATTTTGGATTGTTATAAAAATATGATCTGGACTATGATAAATCCAAGCATGTCAATCATATTTTATTAAACTTAGCAGCAGCAATATCTTCTAGCATAGTATCAATCCATCTCTATTTGGGATTTGTTTCTTCTTTTTTTTTCTTTTTAACCATGGGCTTTGAGTGATCAGAAAGCATTAAGGCTGTATATCTGTGTGACACTCTGAGAACCTCATATTTTCATAATGTAATATGCCAGATCTTGCAAAGTGAAGTTAAATAGAGAATGAATTTATTCATGAGTACAGGAGGGAGGGGGTAGGAGGATACATAGTTTATGCAATCGAAACTTAAATATCAAAAAGATGCAAACTCATAGTAAAATATCTATTGATGTTATTCTGATCAGGTTATTGAAATAATTGTTTTTGTTTTCAAATACTAAAAATGAAAAAACACATTATTTATAATAATTTCTACTTTAATTTTCCACTCTTCTCTTTGAGAGGACATATATGATTTATTCAGAATCACAAAATAGTATGTGGTAGAAATAAGACTTGAACCTGGGTCTTTCTGAGACTCATTCTATATGATTGTACCAATTTCACTTTTTGTATTCTCTGTCTTTGTCTCTCTCTGTTTCTCTCTCTCTGTGTGTCTCAGGGCTGCCACAAACATTTTTGCACATATGGGTCCTTTTCCCTCCTTTACGATCTCTTTGGGTGTCCCCATTTTTGAATGGGAATTTTTTTTAGGGGATGGGGGTCTATGCCAATCATTTTGAAATTACATAAAGAAGACATTCTATAAACAAAATGTGAATTTTTGTTATTTGTTTTATTCCAAATATACAAATAAATACAGAAGAGATTTAACAGTAAATGAATTGATGAAATGAAATTCTAATAGAACATTTGTGAAAAATTTCACTATCAATTATTTTTAAATAGTACCTTTAAAAAACTCAGCACTGAAATTAGGGGAAATAGATAAGATTTAATTTTGATAAAATTTAATATGAGATTTTTATATCCGTAAATGATTTAAAATTGTCCCAATGTCATTGCTTACAAAAGGTTTGGAATCACATAAAATGACAGATTTATTTCCCCTTAGATATTTCACTCCTTCACTTTTTATCTTCAGTACACACACACAATGTTTCTGCTTGAGCTGACTTTCATCTACATAAATATCAATATTGCAAAAATCTCCAGGGAAAAATATTTCACATTCCAACACAGAAAACAAGGACATAGATTTAATTATTATATGTATATGTGTGTATCTATATATGTATGAGTGTGTTAGAAGAAATACTAGAAGTGTTTCATTTTGATATAATGGGTGCTTTGTGGAGTTGCTATGGTAGGATACAAGAGCTCTATTGTTACTGCATGTCCCTGGACAAGTCACTTCAATGCTCCATAGAGCTGAGTCACAACTCAGTTTCCAAATCTGTAAAATGAATAGGATGGCTTAAATAACTTCTGAAGTCCCTTCTCTATCAAATTCTGTAATCCTAGATTACTTGTATATTCTGATATCAAGATGTTCCTAAGAGCATGCTGTAGTTTGTTGTTTTTTCCTACTTCCAAAAAGCTATGATCTTCGCTAGTGGAATTTAAGAACTTAATTTCTTTTTTCTCATCAGCTTAGGGAAGCTGAGACCATTAGTTCACTACTTCTTGCAGAGGGAAAAAAAGTGCTTGAGCTAATCTTTACATAGAAATATTTGGTTGGTCCTAGAGATCTAATTGAAGTTGGAATTCATTTACAATTAGTTTGTTTTGTTTACTTTTTCATATCATTAGCAAACTTATTAAAAAGGAGATACAAATAAACTTTGTGCCAATTACATAAGAAAATAATTGGATTTTATTAATCTAGGAACTCAGGCAATCAATTAAGGCAGGGGTACTCTGGTATCAGCTAACTCATTATTCTTCATGCTAATTAATTGCAAATACTAATGGATTGCTTTGAAATGGGACTCTTTATTCATTTAGACAACTTGTAGAGGCTCTTAAAGTGGCATATTTACTCCTTTGTCGAAAAAATATATATTTGTATTAAATGGCCCTCTTTAATTGTCTAAGTCCCATTCTAAGCAATGACATTTTCAGGTTTTGATTTAAGTAGGTTAAGCTAGAAGAGTCAGTACTCAGAAGGGTTAAGGAAACTGATGAGTAAAGGTTTCTGTTCTAAGCTTCCTAATCTTAGATTAATGCATAGTGGTTTGCAGTATTCTTTAATCTCAATTATTCATTGGCTGATTAACCAATATATGGATTGCCCAGGTCCCTTGCTTGCTATTGTTATGCTTTTTAATTAATTATTCTACCCAAGACTTGGGTAGAAAGAATGGCTAGCATGATACAGATGAAAAATCTCTGAATATGGCATCCAAATAATTGAAGTCATTAGGGTTTTACATCCCAGTTCTTCTACTTACTAAGTGACTGTGGACAGTCACTTGACTTCTCCAGGACTCAAGTTTTCTCCCATCTAGGTAGAGTGAGTATTTGCCATGAATGACCTTTTTAGTCTTTTAAAAACATTGCAATCCTAATATCTGGATTTGAGACCTGATTCCACAACATATGAGCTCTTTGACCTTTAGCAAATGTCTACCTTCCTCAGCCTCAGTTTTCCTCATCTGCAAAGTGAGTTTAAGAAAAAAAAATAGTGTTCCACTTCTTTTACAACACTACTGTAAGGATTAAGCAAGATGAATGTGTATAGAGTATTTTGTAATTATAAACCACTTTATATATAAATGCAAGCTTTTATTATCAAGGAGAGAATGGATATAAATGATTAAGTGAAGCTTATGGATTATAGGGGATTTTCATTATCTCCGCCATCCTTATTCCTCTTGAGGACAATGGAGAAATCTATCTATTCTTATGCCCATTAACTCATATTGCCTCCAAAGCAAGGTCAGGCAGGTTATTTTACCAAATGTTGAAGGGAGATGCTTTTAAGATGTGTACTTCAATAACAATTCTACTATCAGGATAGTCCTTCAATTAATGATAAAGTCCAGACTCTCCACTAAGCTTTTGTCTGTCTAGACAAGCTAACATGCTTTGAGATTCAGGGCTGTACTTTCCCACCTTATGAAAGGAAGATGATAGCCCTACTGGCTTGAATGTGTTGAAAAAGACTTCTCAGTAAAATGTGATCTAAATAGCAATTGAATTGCCATAATCTGCCCCAATTCTGCAGTTCCCATATTTTTCTTCCCCACAGCTTTTCCAGAATGGAAGGGTATATTTACTGATAGAACAATTCATGTTCTTCCATTCTATTGCAGTGGCTGATCTTTCTTTCCTTCAGTACCTGGACAGCACCCTGGGGGTAGAGTACAAACCACAGAGCAGACGTGTATTAGGCTGATGATTAAGTAGCTTCGCTTCTGTAGTGTGCAGATAAAAACTGTAAATCTCACTCCACTGTGTACTTGTTGTCTATTGCACTTAGAGCTAAATGTTTATCTTAAGCTATGAGGGGAGAACAGAAAATCTAGGTATGTGGCCCTGAGGGACGTCTTAGGACTTTTCTGGAACACAATGATAAAAATCAGGGGTATCCTTGGAAAGCAGTAAAGTGCCCTGGAAATGTGGCAAAAGACAGCTAGGGAGTAATATAAATATCCATCATTCATTTACCAAGGCTGTTTGTCCATCTTCCATGGCCCAAGGGGATGAAAAGACTAAAGGCAGTGTGATATGTCAAAACAAAATAAAACAATAGATTGAGAGATGGGCTCTTTGGGATACATTTGCAGCTCTGCCACTTTCTTTGTGATCAAACAAGTCACTTCCTTCATTGATGTAGTAAATGTTTATTATATGCTTACTTACATGCCAGGAACAACAGACTTTCTACCTTCAAGGAGTTGATATTTTGTGGGATCATAGATTTACTGACAGAAGGGTCCATAATTAATCCAAATCTCCTCTTCCTACATTTGAATTAGCTGAGACTCATTGTCATATAGATAATTACTATAGCTGTAGTTTGAACCCAAGTCTTCCAACAACAGTTTCAATGCTCCTTCCACTGTGACAGATAGCCCCTTTGAAAGAATAAACAACACATACACATGTAACTAAATATATCTTAATTGGGAGGGAATTATTGGGAGTCATTATTATGACTCATGTAGAATGGATGGAACGTGTTACTGATTTCTAAAATAAAGGATATAGACTCAATAGTCTCCAATGTTCCTCCTAGATTTAAATGTCATGGTATAATGCAGAGAAAAACTTATATAATTCCTGAGCCCCTTCCTCCTTAATTGAAGAAACTCAAAAATGTTCAAGAAGAATGAAGAGGTCTATTTTCTCTCTAACTCTTCCCTAGCCTAGTGCAGTCATGGGAAATGATCTTGACCAATGAGGAAAAAGTTCTATATTACAAGGCTTTAAAAATGGGGTTACATGTATCCATACATATATAGTAGAATACATTCATAAGCATATATACACATGTGCAGTGTGTGCATTATGTGTGTGTGTGCGTGTGCATACCTGCATTATTCATGGTCATTTCTCCCATCTTCAAGATTTGATGCCAGGTCTTCTCAAACCCAGTTTCAGCAGAACATTTACCACACCACCTTTGTAGTAACATTGTAAATCACCAAATACCCACCAGAATTACTCTTATAAACATCCCTGTGTGTGGTTGCATGGGGAGATAGATAGATCAATCGATAGATAGATAGATGGATATATATAGGTAGATAGCTATAGATAGATAATTTGTGTATGCGTGTGTTTATTATATTATTTGGTGTACTCCCCCTATCCCCGCCCTTTTGATTCCCCTTTTGATTGAGCCACAATTGGAACTTGGGATATGCCTCAGAGCAATGAAATGTAGACAATACAAAAATCTATATCAAATGAGTTCCCAGGTTCACCTTTCATCTATCAGGATGATGATGGTCCAAGTGGATTCATCACAATGTCCTTGTATCTCTATCTCCAAGGATACATTGTAAACATTTACAATTCTAAAGCTAAGTGGAGGAATTTTTAATATTGCTGACCCTAGGCATTATGTCATATTATTTGCTCAAGTACAATAATTTCCTATTACATCTCTGAATCAATGTGACTGGTTTGTTCATAGGCTTCCCAAAATCAGAGACAAGGGTATTTCAGCAAATGAGTACAAAACATTGTAAAGGAACTTCAAAGTTTAAGGGTAATAACGTTCATTTTGATGCAATATGATCAGTATCTTAACATTGACGTGTTAAACAATCTCACATTATGAAAACAGTTGGTAAGTAGTATATACATTGCCTATAGTAAGTATTAATAAATATTTCTCATTGATCAATAAATATATTTACACTTAGAATACCTTAGCCATATAGAACATTTGTCTTCTGATTTTTGTCATCAATCAAAAATAGTATGTCTATCACTTTTTCCACCCACCAAAGAAAGGGTTTATTTCACATTAACTTAAAAATCTCCCTCCTCTCCTTACCTTCCCATTCCAAAAAACAACAAGGAATTTAATATAGGTTATGAATGTACAATCATTTTAAACATATTCCCATTTTAGTCATACAGTGAAAGAAAAATCAGATTAAAAAGGGAAAACCATTAAAAGGAAAAGGCAAATAAACAAATAATAACAACAAAATGATGAAAACAACATGCTTTGATTCATATCAAGTCTCCATACCTCTATTTCTGGATGCAGATGCCATTTTCTATCCCAAGTCTATTAGAATTTACTTGAATCACTGTATTGCTAAGAAGAGCTAAGTCTATCATAGCTGTTTTTTCCCATAATCTTGCTGTCACTGTTGAAATTGTTCTCCTGGTATTGCTCATTTAGCTCAGCATCGGTTCATATAAGTCTTTACAGACTTTTCTGAAATCATCCTGTTCATCTTTTCTTATAGAACAATAGTATTTTATTGCATTCATATACCATAATTTGTTCAGTTATTCTGATGATCATCCACTCAATTTCCAATTCTTTGCCACCAAAGAAAGAGCTGTTCCAAGCATTTTTGCACATCAGCATATTTCTTTGGGATACAAATCCAGTAGTGATTCTGCTGGAGAGAGTATATAAAGTTTGATAGTCCTTTAAGTATAGTTGTCACCAATTAAATGTTAAGATAATTTTAAAATCATTTTTTTCTAAAATTTTGAGATACAAATTTCATTTTCCCCCCTTTCCTCACTCCCTTATAGTAATTTATCTGATATGACTTATGCATATACAATCATGCAAAACACTTGGATATGATCAATTTAGTACAAGAACAAAAACAAGAAGAAAAAAGAAATGAAGACAGAAGAAAAGAAAGAAGGAAAAGGGAAAGAGGAATGAAGGAAGGAAGAAGGAAGGAAGGAAGGAAAGATGAAAGGAAAAACAAAAACAAAAGAAGGAAGGAAAAAAGGAAGAATGAAAGAAAAGAAAAGAAAAAGAAAGAATATGCTTCAACCTGTATTGAACAAGTATCATTTCTTTCTTTGAATATGTTTTACCAGAAGTCCTTTGGGATCATTTGACTTCCTGTATTGCTGAGAATTGCTAAGCTATTCACAATTCTTCATCATACATTATTGCTATTACTGTGTACAACATTGTCCTGGTTTTAAAGATTTTCATCTTCACTTCATTTGCATCAATTCATGTAAGTTTATCTATTTTCTACTCCCCATCCCAAAATCATCCTACTTGTTTATTCTCATATCACAATATTATTCCATTACAATCATGTACCACAATCTGTTCATGCATTCCCTAATTGATGGCCATCCCCTTGAATTCCAATTCTTAGGCACTAGCAAAAGTGCTGTGTCAAATATTTTATCCAAGTAGATCCTTTTCATTAAAGAAAAAAAATCTGGGATATAGACCTCACAGTGGTATTTCTGGATCAAAAGGGATACACAGTTTTATATCCCTTTGGGCATATTTAAAAAATGTTTGTATGTTTGTTTTTCAGAATAGTTAGAATAGTTCACAAATCTACCTAACAGTGCACTAGTATTCCAGTTTTCCCACATGCCCTCCAAAATTTATTTTTTTTTCATATTCACCAATAAGATGTGGAAGTAACTCAGAATTGTTTTACTTGGTATTTTTTATGTAATCAATAGATAACTTTAATCTTTTTCATACAAAACCTGCTTATTCATATCCTTTGTCCATTTATCAATTGGGAAATTGTTTGAATTTTTATAAATTTGATTCAGTTCTCTCAACTTTAGAAATGAGGTCTTTATCAGAAACATTATTTACCAGCATTCTGTTTTCTTTCTGATCTTGATTGTATTGGTTTTGTTTATGCAAAAACATTTTAATTTTATATAATCAACATTATCCATTTTACATTTTGTAATGTATTTTTTAAAAATACCATGGTGAAGTATTCTAGGTGCTCTTGTTTATAAATGACTTTGTGTTGCTTGCATTAATCCTCATAAATTATATCCATAATCACTCAAAACAACAACAAAAAACAACTTAGCCTAACTATCCATCCAGGAGAAACAAAGTGGATAAATACTTGTTTTTCAGAATAATGAATAACTTCTAGATCTCACTTGCCTAAATATGTACATGTGTCTTGAGTAGAAATTGAAAATAGATTGTTGGATTGAGCATGGAAAAGGGAGAGTTATTGAAATTTGGGAAACTACAGCAGTCTTTGAACTCCCTCTAGCTTCTTTCTGAAAATAAGGCTCATCTTTTTAATACCAATATTATCTATTACCTATTATTATTGTTACTATATAGCAATAAAAAAGAAACACTTTTATATGTGATGAATTTTTAAAAATACAGAGCATTAGAAAAGTTCATGGTGAATGTAAATGATGGAATGAGCAGTGAATTTATAACCTATGGTTTTGGATTCAATCTACATGACCTTAAACTACTCACTATTCCTGCTGAATCTTAGTTTTCTTATGTTAAAAATGAATATAATACTTTTATGCATGTCTCCCAGGAATTTTGTGAAATAACTAAGAAAAAATATTTTAAAGCATTCTGTAAATTCTATTGAATTATATTAAATATAAAACAATAGTAATTGGGCAATTATTGCACAAAATATTTGACTAATTATTGTTTTTTCTATGAATATTCAGAGGCATGTTTTCACCATCTAACTGTAAAAGTTAGCATTAGTATGAACCCTGCACTGATGAACACTCTGACCTACAACTGCATATTTTTATTATATTGATTTATACAAACTCAGCTAAATGTATTGGAATTTAAATCTAATGAAATTAAGGAGAGGCTTCTTTGAAACAGGCTTAGGGATTTGGAAGCAGAAGAAATTCACCTTTGTTCTGAAAAGTTCCTGGTGATATTTCCAAATGTAGGAGAACCACTTTTTTTCCTCATAAGATTTAGAGGTAAATCAATATATTTTTCAGACTTAGAAGAAACCTTTTTACTGACTTCTTTGCTATATACTGCATTCAAAGTAGTTTTGTTCCATATTAAATCAATTTCCACCAGCTCCTATGCTCATTGATAGAGATATTTCCATTATATTATATATTTCCATATAACTAGACATCACAGAGAGAGATTCTTGAGATCTCACAAATTTTCTTCCAATGTTTCAAGTACTGAATGGGATCATTTAAATTTTCCAATTCATATGATACCCCCTCTCAAAAAAATATTGAACTCAACATTCACTTTTATTGAATGGCATTTTCACAGAACAAAAACCATTCTGGGTTTTGAGTCTTAAATTTTTTTGTCTGAAACATGCATAGCAAACATAATCACATTCTTTATGTCCCCTGTGGCGCTCCTGAATTAAAAGATAACTTGAATGATATCTCACTAGAAAGATGAAGGGAAAAAACCTCCAATGACAGACAGCAAAAAAGACATTTGAGTCTAAATTTCTGAGAAATCAAAAATCTCACTTGGCACTCTGAAAGGTATAGCTTGCCTGTGGGAAAGTCATTGCAGCAATATCCAGATAACAATCAATGTTAGCAAAAAAAGGGGGGGTGAATGGAGCCAGGAAAGAAGAAGCTGAAGATGAATTTGGTTACAAAAATAATTAGGGGATGAGGATATACTTCAAAGTGTGCTTTGTGTGTATATGTATACATGTCCTCAAAGCCTTAGTGCAGTTTTAAGCTTGGATAACTTCAGAAGTATAAGTTCTACACATTCAAAAATAAAATACATTCATTTCATAATAAAATTCAGCATAACTACAAACTTGATCTATTTTTCCTTTGTAGAATCTTTCAGCAGCTGCTGTTCAGTGACTGAAAGATTTGCATTTATGATCTTACCCTTAAGAACATCCAAATAAAGATGTTTTGATGTCTGCAAAACTAAGTTAAGATAGATTATAAGTCTAGAAAAAATAATAAGAAATATCAGGTACCAGCAATACATTGTACACAATAACAGCAAGAACGTGTGATGATCAACTATGAAAGTCTTGGTTCTTCTCAATGGTTCAGTTATCCAACACAATCCCTATAGACTTTGGACAGAAAATGCCATCTCCATCCAGAAAAAGAACTAAGGAGACAGAAAGTAAATCAACACATGTTTTGTTCACTTCCTTTTTCTTTTTTTAATTCTCTTACATGATTTTCCATTTTGTTCTGATTTTTCTCTCCCAACAAAATTTATAAAACAATGTGTATTAAAATAAATAAACTTACTAAAATAAAAAAGAAAAATTAGATAATAGAGGTAGTCGAACAAGAAGCCCTCTTCTTCCTTTACACTAATCTAAGAAAGTAATTCAGAAATTGTTATATATACAATGCATAAAGACAGAATGCTCAGTATTATTAAAATTCAAAGGTCAATTTTGAAAATTCACAGACACATGTGTAAAAGAAATTGAATTAAACTTCTAATAGAAATTTATTATAAAGTTGTAGCATTTATACTTTCAAAGTTATTGAAAGCTGAAACAGCATTGAGATCTTTGGTATAAGTTATATATACATGAAAGATCAAATTTAAGTATAATACACCTTGGGGATCTGAATGGAAGAGAGTCTCCTACAAATAATAATAATTTAAAAAAGCAAAAACAAAACAAAAACTTTTTTCTTCTCTTTGATTTAGTATTTTTTTAACCTAATTGTTTGTGGGAATTCTACCAGACATTTTAAAAAGTCAATTCTAATACTATACAAAGTATTTGAAAAAATATAGAAAGAAGGAGTTCTACAATTTCCTTTTATGACACTGATATTGTACTGATTCCTAAAACAGGTAAGGCAAAAACAGAGAAAGAAAATTATAGACCAATTTCCCTAATGAATATTGATGTGAAAATCTTAAATAAAATATTAGCAAAAAGATTACAGAAAGTCATCCCTGTGGTAATATATGACAACCAAGTAGGATTTATACCTGGAATGCAGGGCTGGTTCAATATTAGGAAAATAATTAGCATAATTGACTATATCAATAAGCAAACTAACAAAAATCCTATGATTATCTCAATAGATGCAGAAAGAGCATTTGATTAAAACTACACTCATTCCTATTAAAAAACACTAGAGTATATAAATATATGGACTTTTTCTTAAAATTATCAGTAGCATTTATTTAAAACCATCATCATTATACATATATGATTAATAGAAGAAATTATATTTATGAATGTTCATTTTTTCTTTACTTTCTTTTTAAATTCTTCTTATCTTCTCTTTATCTTTTTATCTTTTTATTGTTTCACCTTATTTGTATTACTTAATTATTATTTTTACCTCAACTCTGCCCTGATCTTTTTTTTTTGAGCTACCCTATTTTGATGTGAATGTTAATCATATAGTATGTATTTCCCATGTAAAAATAAACAATTTGTCCATGAAATTGGATCTTTGATATTGATTCCTATATGTTAGATTTTCTATTAAGTTCACTTTTGTTTGATGTAAAGTCCTGAAAATCAGCAGATTCATTGAATGTTCATTTTTTTCTCATTCAAAATTATAAATAATTTTTATGGAAATGATATTTTTGGCCACCGGTCTAGGGTTTTTTGTTTGTTTGTTTGTTTATTGGTAGATATGATTACAGCACCTCAAGCTTTTATTGTAGCTGCTGCTACATCCTGCATAATTATTAATTGCAGCTCCAGCATATTTGAATTATTTTTTTCTTGTTTCTTACAAAATTTTTTCTTTGATCTAAGGGAGAATGAAGAATCTCATTGAGGTGGTGATTGGTGAATTTTTTTTTCTCTCTCTCTCTTTTATTTTTTTTTTTCTTTGCTGAGGCAATTGGGGTTAAATGACTTGCCCAGGGTTTCACAGCTAGGAAGTGTTAAGTGTCTGAGGTCAGATTTGAACTCAGGTCCTCCTGACTTCAGGGCTGGTGCTCTATCCACCGTGCTAGCTAGCTGTCCCTGGTGAATTTTTCTAATTCTATTTTCCCTTCATGTTCAATCATTCCAGGACAATTTTCTTGGATAATTTCCTGCATTATTGGGTCAAGATGCTATTTTTGGTCACAACTTTTAGGCAGTCCAATTAGTCTTATATTTTCTCTTCTTGATCTTTTATCCAAATCTGTTGTTGTTTTTTTTTTCCTCATAGGATGTTTTATATTGTTCTTTTTTCTTACTCATTATAATCTTTTTTTAAATATATTTTTAAATTTTTTTTTGGTCTCTCATAGCTGCACTGGCTTCCTTTTGCCTTTTTCTATTTTTTTTCTTTTTGCTGAGGCAATTGAGTTAAGTGACTTGCCCAGGGTCAGACAGCTAGGGAATATTAAGTGTCTGAGACCACATTTGAACTCAGATCCTCATGATGACTTCAGGGTTGGTGCTGTATCCACTGCACCATGTAGCTGCCCACTTTTTCTAATTTTTAAAGAATTATTTTCATTTTTCAGATTCTGTATCTTCTTTTCTAGTTGGTTATTTTTTTTCCATAATCTTCTTGTTTTGCTTAAATGTTTTTTTTTTAATTTTTATTATTTTTTTTAGTTTTTCCTCAATGTCTCATTGGATTTTTAATTTTTTTGGAATTCTTCTATAAATTCTCTCTGGGCAGTTACCCATTTCACATTACTCTTTGGGGTAGAAAAAAAAAATTTTTTTTAACTCCAATGTCCTCTGAAGATGAAACCCAGTCTTTCATATACCCATAATAACTTTCTATGATTCCATCTTCTTTGCTGCTTCATTTTTTTTAATAAGAGGTATTAGTGTAAGTACCTTTAATCATGGGTGGGGAGATAGTGCCTGAAGTTTCCCTTCATCATTCCCCTCTGACTTGAAACCCCAAACCAAAAGCTCTACCCTCCTGCAAATGCCTATAGACAGCAATGTCCCTGCCTCTCTGCCTCTGCACTCACCAGCTGCTAGTTCCTTCTTACCCAGGGCCACATCTCTGCAGCACATCTGGACCTGTCATTTCCCATCAGCAGAGGTTCCCTCAGTCTTCCCCAACTCAGATCCCCACTGGAAAAATAGTTCAGAAGATGAAAGTTTTTGTGATTCCTGCCAAGGTTCCAGTCAAACTAACCTGGCCTAAGGGTTTCCCATTTGGTATTTGTGCCAGGAGCCTGGAGGTGTTTGCACTTCAGGTAGGTTAATCCCAGCCTGGGGTCTTTCTTCAGATCTTGTTGGGTTATATTAGGAGGACTTCTGTCTACACAAAATCTTGATTTTTCAGGAGTCTATGGTCATCCTGAGGTATAAATTTCTTCTATCTGTGGGGAAATATGGAGAGCTTGAAATTTACTAACCTACTCCTCCACTTTCCCAGAATCCTCCCAGAATTGAAAATTTAATTCAAAATATTAAATATATTGTCTCTTATACAGGTCCATTTATGAAATGAAATTTCAGTGTCAGATTTTGTATATATGTAATTAAACCCTGAGTACCTTGTCACTATTACTTTTATTTATTTAATTTGATATTTGGGAAAATCTATTGTGAATATATGCAGTATATTGGAAAGGAGAAAATCAAACACAAAAAGTCAACTGCATTTCATCATTGTATTTGCATCTATTCAATACAATTATTTGATCGAAGGTTCACATTTTAAAGAAGAAATGAATAAAGGTAATCTTGTCCAACTACTTCATTTAAGAGAAGAGGAAACTGAAGAGTGGAAAGATAATGTTACTTGTTCACAAATAGTATAGCATATTAAGTGCCTTCTCCCAAATGTTGAATTTTGGGTGATTTGGTTTGGATATGGATGTAATTAAATATCCATCCCTCCAATCTTGTTTCCTATTTTAATAGGATTAAAAAATAGATAAATATTAGCTTACTAAATATCTTCATCACCATTCATGGTTAATGATGCTGCAATCAAATAGGAAATGGCTCAACAAAGTGGAAGGAAGAGAACAAGCATATATTAAATGGCTAATAAGTGCCAAAGACTTTATAAATGGTATCTCTTTTGATCCTCATAGCAACTCAGGGAGGTTAAGGCTATAATTCTTTTTTTAAAATAGATGAATAAACCAAGGCATTAAAAGGTTAAATGACTTGTTCAAAGTCACATAGCTAGTAAATATTTGAGACTGAATTTGAACTCAATTTTTCGTGTCCGGGTCCAGGTGCACTATGGCAACATGCAAATATCTAGGCAGGTAGCTAGGTGGACCTGAGGCAGGAAGACTCCTTTCTGAGTGCAAATATGACCTCAGATGCTTAAGAGCTACGTGATTCTGTGCAAATCACTTAACTGTTTGCTTCAGTTTCCTCATCTGTAAAATGAGTTGAAGAAGGAAATGGTTCCACTCCAGAAACTTTGCCAGAAACAATTACCAAATGGGGTCATGGACAGCCAGACATGACTGAAGTGACAACTACAATAACAAAAAGCTTTAACCAATGCATTGAATTGGATAAAATACATCAGTGAATTGAGAGATAATTTCTAAATTTTAAGTGTTTTGTTTTTTGAACTTTATGTACTGTTATTTTGTGTGCACTTCTTCCTATCACAAGATCATAGATTAAGAGCTGAAAGCACTCTATAAGTCAGCTGATCCTAAACTTTCCAAGTCTTACAGACTTTAAGGTACACAGCCAGAATCTAGAACAAATTCTTATTACCTTCAAATGCAGCATTTTTCCTAATATATGTTCATGTTTGTGAGCACATACTAAATTAAATTCTTACTGGAAATGGATTGTAATTGAGACCTTGGACCCACTCCTCTCATAGGACCATTCCTAGAGAGATGATCCTGAAATTAAGGACATACATTTGTTGGGACAATTTGGAGATCCCAATTTCTGAACAATTGATGGGAATTTCTTTTCTCAGGCAATATTTTCTCAGAAGGCAAACTCCTTGGAAGCTGAAGATTGCATCTAATCTTTTTCTGATTTATCCTATGCATGTTCTAGAAATATCTTCATTAGTCACTCAATGCAAAAACTAAATAAACTTGAAAAGGAAGCAAATGTGTACCATAGGTTTTGTTCTGGGTCACATAGCTAGAAAGTTAATCCAGATTTAAGCTCGTATCTTCCTGATTCCAAGTTGGGTACTCTAAGCACCTAACTGTTCCTAATTGTTCTATTTTATAATCATAAAGATATTATAAAAGAGAAATTGTTAAGTATAAGTTAGTGATCTAACAATTTTTTAGTGTTTTGTTTTGTTACTTTAAAATATGTTTCAAATAATGAAATGTTTCAAACCACCTCCAATTGTTCACTGAAGAAAGCCATATACACCCAGAGAGAGGGATGTGAGGTGTGGACCACAACATAACATTCTCATACTCCTTGATTGATGTTTGCTTACATTGTGTTTCTTTTGTCTGATATATCGTTTGTGTGGATAAGATTTTTCTTGCACAACAATGATAAGTTTGGAAATATGTATACATATATTCGATTTGCCAATATTTTAACATAATTGACATGTAGTGGATATCCTGCCATCTGGGGGAGGGGTGGGAAGTTGGGGGGAAAAATTTGTGGTGGAAAGCTATGTAGGGGTTATTGTTGGGGAATTACCCACACATATGTTATGCAAATAAAATAAAATAATAATAATAAAAAAAGAAAAGAAAATGTATCCCAGTTGAAACTTAATTTGTTCTAAATATAACTCAATCATTAAAATAGCAGCACATGTCCCCAAAAAATATGTTTCAAATTTATTACTTTGTAGTGTTATAAACACAAGTAAATAATGGCATACCAACTCCTTATCTAGTAGCTAATTAAGATGCTTATGTATCAATACTAGGAAAATGGTTTCCATTAGTGACCTTTTCCAAATCATGAAATCATGGTAGATATTAGTGATTTTTCATCTTCTTTTTCATTATTTGATGCTACTGGTTCTACTCCTAACTACTATCTGACTTACAATCTACCCTTTGTCAACAATTACTTTCTTTCTAACTTTAATAATAAAAGTTTCATTTCTTTCAAGTTCTTTTATTTCCATGAGGGAAATTCATTGATATCTTGTACAGCATCTGTTAAATTCTGCTCATAAAAATCTACCACGTAATTTATACTTTCCTATTCCTTAAACATTACTTTTCCTGTGAACCAATATCTATTTCTTCTAATTCATTTTATAGAGGAGCAAATCAAAACATTTGATTTAAAATAAATACAGGTACTTTATTACATTTTGTCTTTGAAAGCCCATTTACATTACTCCATTTTTGGAATAACTTAATACCTTCAGGAACGTGTGGTATCATCTATATGATCACTACTTTCAATGATGTCAGTCATCATCCATCTATACCCATGTGATGGGATTCTTATTCATGTATTCCCATAAATCCACTATAGCACATACAGCCAACATATCAGGACCTTTGCTTATATTTTCTTGATATTGCATAGGGTAGCCGTGGAGCAAGCTAAATTTTTTGTGACTTATTTGATATCACAGTGGGATGCCTTGCTTCTCATACTCAACTGCATCATTACCATCAGTCACACATTTGCATTCTTTTAAATAACCTTTTTTGATATCTTGTTAAAAAAATTCTCCCCTTCACCTGATAGTGCCTATTACTTGCACAATTGAGCACTTGCCTATGAACATGAGCAATTGAGCATGGAATTAGATCCTGACATTATATGTACATAGGATGACTACATAATTGGAGGCCAAACTACTGCTGAGAGAAATATGGAATTACACTAGATAATGCCTCTAAATTTTGGTTTTGCCAAGGTCATTAGTCATAAAATAGAAATCTTGCTTTTATTATTGGCTTTCATCTTTCTAGGATACATACATACATACATATATATATATACATATATATATACAGAGAGAGAGAGAGAGAGAGAGAGAGAGAGAGAGAGAGAGAGAGAGAGA
>JAJPUD010001817.1:86090-113422 GCA_023553655.1 Myrmecobius fasciatus
GAGAAATGACTGTTTTAAAATATAAGATGTGATTGAAATGGCCAGTTTCATCTCCAACAGATCTAATCACATTTAGGAGCATGGTACATTAGAATTGTTTCTCAAAAAACAGTTTGGGGCTTCATCTAAGAAAACCATAACTTTCCCATCTGTATCACGTGGTCTTCCATATAAGCTATATATACAAAAGGATAGTCATTTACTTCCTTCTCTTTGTACATGTGTGTCAATACTCACAACATAGACTTTTATCTGTTTAACACATAAGAGACCACTAAAGTAGGATGTCAAGGGAATTAGTCACTGGTTCAAAGTTTATAACATTCTAGACTTAAATAGGAAGGGATTTTTAGAACTAATTTAGTTAAAAATCTTTATAGATCATAGGTCTGTAGGTCATGATGGATAAGTGAATTGTTTAAAGTCACAGATGTAATACATATTACATTTGGGGTGTAAACTTGGATATTCTGACTCAAGAAACAGTTACTACTTCCACTATTTTTAAATTATCTAGGTGAATGCTCCCCCAGAGTCCTTACACTCATTTTCTTGATGGCCTAAAGTCTCACAATCTGCTATTCTATTCCAATTCAGTTCTATTGAAGTAGATATTATTATTGTTCAGATTTTATAAATAAGTAAACTGAGGGAAGTAGAAGTCAAGTGACTTTTCCAGGGTCACACAGCTAGTAAATGTCTGAGATCATATTGAAATTCACATCTTTTTAACTACAAGCCTGGTGTTCTACTTCACTACCAATTGTCACCACTACTAACAAAGGGATTTTTCTTTTGTGACTCTATTATGTAATAATCTTCAGTAGTTTTCTATTGCCTCTAGAATAAAATATAAACTCCACTACTGAACTTTTACAATTGTATACAATCAAATCCTCAACAATATATTCCAAACTCATTGGACTTCCTTCTTCAATTCATTCAACCTAGTCTTCTGTTTCTTCCTCACATGTGATATCCTGTCTTTTATTTCTGTGCCTTTGGGCCATATGCAATTCTTGAAATAATTGTCTTCCTTATTTCCATATTGTGAAAGCACTTTAACCTTTAGACACAACTCAATCTTTATCTTCTGAAGAAAGCCATTCCTATATTCCTACTGTTATCCCTTTTTTATTGAAATATATTGTATATGATTCTTTTTGTTAAATTTATATTTATGCTGCGTATCTGTTTATATGCATATATGCTCAGCCTGTAATGAGAATATAAACTCATTACTACTGAAATTGTTTCATTTTTATAATTGTATCTCTAGTGACTAGTATCAGGTATGGCCCAAAATAAAAGCTTAAAGAATACATTTCAGTTGATTGATTAAATATCCAAGCTTTGATGATGATTGCCTTTGGAATTGGGGCAAAAAAAATCTAAGTTATTTGGATTCAATTTGCTCACCTGGAAAACATTAAATTTAATTTCTAAGGCACCTTTTACTCAAAGAATTTAGGATCAGAAAAACAAAATGCTAGGATCTTACAGTAGAGATAGAAGTTTTGAAGTCAATCATGTTTCTGATCATTCATGTATTTGTTTTTGGAGAAGAGGTAGCATGGTGAGGAGAAGGTCTCTGATCTGTCTCTACAGTCAAACATTATATTGAATGAACATGTTCTGTTTGAATGAACATTGCATTAATATCTGTGTGACGGAAAAAGACATTTGACCTCATTTAGTCTTAATTTCCTAATTTGTAAAGTGAAGGGAATTAGATGACCTAGGAGATCCCTTCTGGATGTAATTCTGTGTTGTACAACTCATAGTCATAAGCCTATGGATCTACCATGTTAGATGCAGAGGAGGTTACTTAAATGAGTGACTATTCAAAATCTGAAAGGATATAAATATATATATATGTATATATAAACTTCTAAAATCATATTCAAAAGTCAAAAATTCCTAACTCTTTCCTACATACATATATCTTTATTGAACTATCATTTGTGTCACACCAATCAACTGTGCTCTAATTCATCCAAAGCAATTTTTCTATTATGTCTTTATTTTCATCAAATTGTTGAGAAAATGTATAATTTAGAAGAGATAAAAGAATAATTTTTTTCTTAATTATTGGATTCAAAAGTATGTCTCCCAGCAGTAAAACATATAAAGTGACTTTTAAAACCGCCATGGATGGAAGTCTTCCAAATCTAAGTTCTTTAAATGTTTTTAAAAACCTAATTACAACACATGATTTAAAGTTATTTACTTTAAATATTGATTTGTCATGGCTTATTTCATTTTGTAAAGATATCTTCTAAATATATTTTTTGTCTTAGGAAATCTATACCGTAATTCATATAAATACACACACACAAAGTCTATTAGCTAGGAGTTGATTTTTTCCCCCTAGAACCTTAGCAATAACACTTCATTGTTTTGCTAATTATTGATATTTTTGTTAATGGAAGCATTTCAAAGGAAATTGGACTTGGGGAATCTTTGTTCCATTGACAATATAAAAATAATCCTTCTAAATGACAATTAGAAGGTGCACTTAAGCATTAACCTTGCCCATCTTCAATAATAAAGAATAAAAATGTAAAAAGCAAAAATGTCCCAAATCAAAGGAACTTCTAACATTACTGCTGCTGGAAACATATTTTCTGAGCATAACCATCATCTCATCATTTTTAAGAAGTGACATTTTTAAAGGTTAAATGAGCTATTAAAACATTAGTATAAGAGATTAGAACAAAAAGAAAATCTAGAATATTTGATTATATTATCCCCACTTTATCAAGCTCACAAACATTTTTGTTGATTGGATATGTTATCCTGACATCCTTTTAAAACAGAAATTTTCATTTTTCACAAGAATACTGATAGAAATGGCAGATAAAGAATCTTTGCAGATGTGTTTAATGTGTGTGTGTGTGTGTGTGTGTGTGTGTGTGTGTGATAAAAGAGTTACTGTTTCTGACTTCTTTTTTCACATTTCTATTTCTGCCCTCATATCTTGGCGTTAAAGACTATTTTTTTTAAATGTGCTTTTTTATTTTCGGCTTAATGGAGTACTGTGCTATGTCCTACAATAATGTGAAACCTATGTAAGCATAAAATCTGATCTCACAATTGCTCCAGTCAATCCCCTCTCAAATCATTAAACCACAACGTGAAATGACTTTCAAATTTCAATCCAAATTGGAGTTTGGGGTTGGGCTGTCAATACTTCTATATTATATTTGTACATGGAAAAATAAAATCACAATATATGTCAGTATGGCCACAAGGGATTAGAAAATTAGGGAGAACACATAGAAATGTATTTATTAGTAGTTTTAATATTATTGCATTTAGTGCTAATATTTCCTGGGAATTTTTTATACCCAATTAAGAGAAAATCAATTAAACAAATTAGCAACAGTGCAGATCAGCCCCAAAACTTGTTTTATTCAAGGGACTGAGAATTTAGTTGTCTTACTTAGGATTACATAGTCAACCTTTATCAGAAGTAAAAATTCTAACTCATACCTTTCACCCTGAGGCTAGATCTTTATTTATTGGCATATTTCTGCTTTGTCACAAAACTTAAATATCCAAATGGACTTATAAACTCGTCTACTTGGAAGTTCATTCCATCAGTGTGGACTGCAATTCATTCAAGCTTGCTTATCCTATGGCACCCTAATCCAAATACATTCAAATTCACCACTCTCACAGAAAATATATTTAAATAATGCAATTTCTGCATTGTAGATATTCTGATATTTCTAATTCTTTGGACTATTTGCATAGATTTACATATATTTGAAATTCCCATACATCAATGGCAACACCCCAGTAATCCATCTCAGCAGGTGGACTAAACCAAGTTGAGAGTAACCAACAGGATTCAAAATCATAGATGTATTAGTGGGGGGTCTCCTCAGACATATGAACACCTCCTCTGACTAAATGGATGAATGAGAACTTTTTCCCTCCCCTAGCCATGAAGATAGTTGAAGCAGGCTCTGTGAAGCACTTAGAGCTTGGTCAGACATGGAGGATGCAAAGGTCTTCTGTTTCAGCTTGGGCCATTGGCAGCAATTCTGATTTTTATATTGATACAGAAGACTTTGTGAAGCACTGGCTATTTCAATTCATATACCAATTAAGACATCAACCAGTGATGTCATTGGTCCTCTTTGAAAATAAAGGGAAATAAAAAAATTAAAAAATATGGGATTTCAAAGGTCATTCCCCCCACAAATACAGATTACACTCCTTTGAGAAGATGTTCTGAAAGTTATGTATAACAAATTCATCATCATGGGGAGCAGCTGATGATGAACATGACTGAGTGAGTCAGCTTGGCTCATCCTTAAAGGACAGGGAAATATAGTACCTGTCAGACCCAATGTCTATTGGTCTAGTATGAAAATAATAATAAAAAATCAGAGTGCCACAATGGGGTTTGGAAAGAAGATTTAAGTGGAGGGTACCAGTCCTATTAATCATATTACTGATACTATTACTACTACTATTGCTACCAATGCTGCTTCTATTGCTATTACTGTTGCTGCTGTTATCACTACTACTACTACTAGTAGTTATTACTAATATTATTGCTATTATTGATAGTGTTATTTCTACTACTATAAATACTGTTGCTGCTATTGCTATTGCCTCTGTTGCTATTCCTATTACTTTAATTAAAGCCAGATGGAAACTCCATCACTGGCCTTAGCTGTATGACCAAGAATGATCATTCAATCTTTTGAAAATCCTTCCCCTCCCCTTATCAGTGAAACAAATAATGCTTGTAGTGCTTCCTGCTCCATTTGCAGGGAGGGAAGTGTTATATACCTCTTAAAATGAAATAAAAGTGGTATTTGTTATTTATATATTAAGGAAAATGATTCCCAAGCATATACATACTACTTGGATGAGACATTTATTATGGAATTAATACAATCCCCAATATTGCTCAATTTATATCAAGAAACATTTACAAACATATTTCTCAAGAAATATATTTATATATGATTTAATATATATAATGTAATTATTGTGCAATAAACTAGTATGCAATTTAAATCATGATACAAAGAAATTTCAGAGATCAGGGAAAAAGGGATAAAGCTGAGAATTAATAAGAATGGTCCCCATCTTAAAGTGAAATAAACATTTTAAAACTCTTTTATTGACAAAAATAGTTTATTTTTGTTTCTTTCTTACGAATTACTAGTCCATCCCACTTATACCTCTATATTGTTTCCCATATACCTTAGAAAATAACATAAAATGTATGACAGAATACTTGTAATTACCCACATTTTTGTGTTCATTTTATTTGAAAAAAAATATGCCTTTTGCTTTAAAAAACAAACCAAAAAAATTTTTTTTCTGGAATAAGGGAAAAAAATAACAACAACAAACCATTATATTCTCCTGGAGTAAAGAAAATTAAGCTTATTCTTCCCTTATTTCAAAAAGCTTGTGGTGACAACATAGAGGGGAAAAAATTTTCTTTACTCATATGAATAATAACTCCTTATATCTATGCACATACAAATACATATATACTTTTATGTGCATATACATGTATATATATATATATTCCAACTACTATATTCATATTTGTATATGGATATCTGTCTCTGTAACAATATGACAATAAACCTTTACATTGTATTGTTTTGGGACACTATGTGGACAAAAACATGGCATATACATAAAAGTGATAGTTTTGTGAATTCAGTGACTACTAGAATACTAATTTTCAAACCTCCTTATTATTAACTAAGCTGATCTTTAGATGTAGATCTCTTACCAAGCCCATTCTTGAAGTATTTTAGGTGGGAATTGTTAATACAGGTATATTCTTAAAAAGGGTAGCAAAATCTCTATATAATAATCATGAAATAGGGTGCTAAGAAATACACTCCTACTACTTATCAAATGAAACAGGCAAAAGGAATTATACCCCATAACAATTGACATATAAATATTCATTTATATTTATTCTTATATATCTTGACATATATAAATATTATATATATATATATATTCATTTATATACATATTCATATATATGATAAAAGATCTTGGACTATACTCTTACATTTTCTGAGTACCTTAAACCAAAACTCTTTAAACATTTTTTTCTTAGATGACTAATAGTTTGTTTTACTTTCCCTACAATTAACAAATTGGACAGTATTGAGGCTGTCCCACACACACTGAGTTTTGTCACAGACCGATTATATCCTATTTGTTGAACTTTATAGGAACTTATAGACGTGAAATCCTAACTGCTCATTAACTCTCTCTAGCATAGTGGCTCAACAGGTAAAAAAATAATATACTTTAAATTCATAATAAAATATTGGAGAACTCATATATCAATTTTTTTGTTTCAGTAGTTCATATCAAAGATTTCAATCACATAAAGTATCTAGTTATTATGGCACTGTAAAGTTGTTAATTAATTATATTGATATTAATGGCAGAGATTTATACCGGTGGGTAAAAATGTACCCTTATGAAGCTATATAGTTACAGAACGATGGACTATTTCTATTTTAAGATATTGTCAGAAAGGCATATCACAGTCGTAAAATTTTATTTCAACATGAAAAGAAGTTTCCAAAAGAAATAAAACACTTGACCCTTTTTTGGGGGGAACTAATATAGAAAATATTATATGAAAAATAGCATTACTATTGTATTATTAATTTATGAAATATAGGTAGGAGTGTAGTTAAATGTAATATGCCAAAGTGCTGTAGATCAAACGATTCCAAATACTAGCTTGCATTTCATGAGCTCTGTGCTCATCAAATCAACTTTTATATGTGAAATGTGACTTCTTAACCCAATATTATCCAATATGTATGAATAAACATGTTGTATGAACTGTCCAAGGTGCTAGAAATATAGTTAGATAATAGTTTCTAAAGAAAAAAATATTGCCTTTTCACATTTTTCTACCACACATCTAATATCAAACAAACATCACTTGAAGAAATATAAAATGATTAAGATTTTTGTTAAAAATGAATATAAGTGACTCATCCAAGGTCACAGAGGTAGTAAGCACATTAATTTGTATTTGAACTCAGGATGATTCTGACTATAGACCTAACACTCTATTCAAGGTACCACCTAATTATCTAATATAATTTCAGGAAATCTAATTATTTTTAACTTTTTGTATCTATTAACAATCTTAGAATCATCTGTGAATCATCAATTCATTCTCAACTGAGAAGCACCTCAGAATTCTTCTATTTGATGAAATTATGCTTTGTTTTGTTTTGTTGACAAGACTACACTTAGGGCTAGGAGAAGATTAGCATTGCAGAGGACAATATAACTAAGAATACAGTTGAGCCACTACAAAGTGTATGCAAAATCCCAGACCTTCCAGCCATTCAATCAACATGGATAAGAGTAATGATGGGCTTAAGAGATGTCTGAAAATAACAAGAGTTAGGGGATGTTAACTCAAGAATGGGGAAAGATGCTCTGGTGCTTGATTTCAGCAAAATACAATGAGGAGAAAGATGGTTTCTGAAGAAAAAGAAGCTATTGCCTAGGGGAAATGAACCAGATGTTGATTGCAAGGGAAAGGGTCCCACTTAGCCTTAGGCAGTTAGGTAGGAGTCTTTCCTAATTCACATTATCACTAAAACTCACTTAAATGGCAAACAATGCTTATGTTTTCCCTTAGGCAATTGGGGTTAAGTGACTTGCTCCTAATCACACATCTAAGAAGTGTTAAATGTTTAAGGTGGTATTATTTTAAGAAAAGTAAAAAAGATGCAAGGTTTTTTTTTTAATTATCAGAAATTAGTGATTAAAGGAAGATGGAGAGATTTCCCTTTCCAGAGCTATAAAAAACAACAGTTAGTATTCACCTCATAAATATCAATGAGCTAATTTTGTTGATACTCTTTGCTCTTAGTCTCTGCCTCTCCAAGAGATCATATCTAATATAGTAAGTACTCTGATTCTCCTCATTTTAGGTGCCTTGCACAAGACTGCCAATAAAGTGGTGATACTCAAGCCCTAGAACCATTTTTTGTGCCAAGCTTTCAGAAAGATTAGATTTATGTAAAGTTTTCAGCCTAATATGAAGGGAAGGAGAGGTTACAATTGGACCACAATAAAAATATTGTGACTACTAACTAACAGCATAATGCAGCAAAAGAACAAGGGATTTGAAGATTACACTCAATCAATCATTCTGCTATGGGGTATATAAAAAATAATCTCTTGATCTCTATAGACAGCCAGTACTCCAAGAACAGGGCAAAAGGAGGAGATTAAAGAGACAAGAATTAGGGAAAGTGAAGAAAGACAACAAGAATAATAGGAAGAGAATAGGAATTGGAGTAACTGAACCTGGTTGCAATCCCAATTTAACAACATCCTGTGTGACCATAAATTTATTCTCCTATCTCCTTTTGCTTCCTCAAATATGTTCACTTCCTCCGTTTGAATAGTGGAATTTTCCCACCTTTGAAGGCAAGGATTTTTGTTTAAATTGGTATTACCAGAGTTTAGTAAAGTGCTTTTTCATAGTAAGCAATTAATAAATGTCTGTTGTTAACCTCTCCAGGCCTCACTTTCAAGAACTATAAAATGATATTTAGGGTGAGGGTTAAGAGTAGGAATTAGATTAGGTTTCTAATATCTCTTCCAAAACTAAAACCATGATTATAAGCATTGCTTTTTAAAACTCAGAAAGCATTAAAACCCAGATAAAACTAAAGCAAGATAATATATGCATTTGTGTGCATTAACACATATTCATCTGATATGATCTAGGGAATAATACCCCAATATTCTTTTCATATATATTGGTTCTTCAATATATACATACACATTTATATATACATATACACACATAGTTGTCCCTTCCACATCATTACTTTCCTCTTTGTGGTTTTTATATACTTTGATTCAGCATAAACAATTAAATGGAAATTTTGATAGTTTTGTGGAAGCCACAGACAACATGTGAACCCTACCAGATGACAAAGAATCTATAACAAAAAAATTAACCCAAATTTTGCAATATGATATTAGAAATACCCCATAAAAGAAAATGAAAAAAAAATCTGACTTTTTCTCTAGTATGATGGGAACCCAACAAATTTTAAACTGACTTTCCGGATCGTGGGGGTACCATCCTCTTAGCCTCCATAATGTGGAAAAGACAATTTAGTCTATAGCTATCAAAGAAAACAAAAGTCTATGATTCATATGGATTTCAGGTGCCAGGTGTTTTTCTTTTTCTCAGCTTCATGAACAGTCTTTTTAAAAATGGTTATCATTGCTATGATGATTCATATTTTGTAGCCAAAATGTCATTTTAGTATGTGGGAAATTTAATCTTTTCAAGGTCTTTAAATGAAAGTCACTTAATACTTCAAATATATCATTGAATAGAAATTTTAGGACTGAATATTCAATGTGATAAAGGTGGCAATTTTGTGAACAAGTACCCATTGTTAAAAAGAAGTCTTCCAAAACCATGAAAATCTTTAGCACAGTTACCTTACACTGTCATCTTAATAGGGTACTGTAGGAATTTCCAGTAGTATGTATTTTCTAAAGGCAAGAAGGATGGTTAGATAATAGTTTTGGAACTAAAAAGGCATTGTAGAAATCCTTTATATCAATTATTTTATTTTACAGGTAAGAAGCCTGAGAAGTGAAATTACTTGGTTAAGGTAAAAAATATAGGAAATGATAGAGCCAAGATGTGAATCCATAGTCTCCTGATGCCAAATCCAGTGGCTTTTCCCTATACATTATACTAGAAGGAATTACATCAACAAACATGAAATATTAAGCCTATGCCTTTTGTCTTCATCTTAGAAAAATTCCCAAGATTGTCTTGCTGTTGATCATGCATATATTTTTACCTATGTCTAACTCTTCATGACCTCCTTTTTAAAAACAAATATTAGTTTATCATTTCCTTCTCCAGTTAAATTTATAGATGTGGAAACTGAGGAAAACAGGCTTAAGTGACTTATCCAGGGTCAAAGGGCAAGTAAATGACTGGTTTGGAATTTGCGGTCAAGAAGATGAGTTTTCCTGACTCCAGGCCCAAGAGTCTATACACTGTGCCAGGTAAAAGCCCTTTAACTAACCTTAGCAAAATATAAATAAGATCTTACTTCTTAAGCTAAGCCATCCTGATTTCTTTAGCTATTAATACTCTTGCCCACATAAAACTGGAATGTATTATTTATCTGTGTAAAAATTAAGTCTCCTTATTTGCATAACTTACATGGTAGGGGTTTTTGTATTATATTAATTTAATTTGTATTATTAGAAAACAGCTACAGTGAGTAGTAAGGACTCACAGCCTGTTGAATTGAAATAAATTAAGAAACTGATTAAAATATATGTAGCATCAAATATGTCACATTGTACAAAATTAATTATAAATGAATTGACATATTTTTAAAATATTAATCTATTGTCTTGAGCAGATATAGAATAAGTATTTCTAACTTCATATAACAAAGTGAAAAGTGATATTAGGGAGCTAAGATGGTAGAAAAGGAGAAGAAACATATGAATTATTCCCAATTCCTCTCAAACAACTTTAAAACAATACCTCAAATCCAACTTTGAAAATTATAGATCTAAGACAAAGTTAGGAAAAACAATTTTCCAGTACAAGAAAAATCAGGAGATAGGCAAGAAATGTCCTTCCTCATCCCGCTAATGATTGACCTGGAACACAGACAGGGACTCTGGCATTCAGAAGAACTTAGAGGTAGCATCAGCAACAGTAATAGCTTTGAGATCTATCAGCCCACAGATAGTAAAGTAGACAATTTGGGTTAGCAAAAGATTACAAGGGAACCTTTACTTGGTTTAGGGGTCTGTTGCATTGCCCAGAGCAAAAAACAAAACTAATAAAGAACAGGGCCCCTGGTTACAATACCAGGACAGAGAAGAGTCCTTGTAGTTGCTCAGGAGGAATAGGGATTATTGTTTCAATTCCAAGGCAGAGAGGAGCAATAAAAATTATGGCTGCAGAAGATAATGAAACCTGGTCATAGTCCCAGAAACAAGAGAAATGCTAGCATTTGTGGCTACAGGGGACCAAGGTCTCTTCCAGGGTAAAGACCATAGAACAAGGCAAAAGGGCAGTGGTGAAACTTTCCTTAGATTATATCCCCTTACTAGCACCAAAAATTTAAAGATTTAATTAAATGAGGTAAGCATGGAAATTAAATTATGTTAAAAAGTACAAAAGAGAGTGAATTAATATAAAAACCAATCATATATGCACCAAATGTCATAGCATCCAAATTCTTTTTTTATTTTTATTTTCATCAACTATGTAAAAACTTTTAATATTCATTTTCTTTTCAAATTTTGAGTTCCAAAATCTTTCCCTCCCTTCTTCCATTCTCCTTCTTTTGAGAAATTAAACAATTTGATATGGATTATACATGCAGCCAGGAGAAGCATATTTCCATATAAATCACACTATAAAAAAACAGACTTTTTTTAAAGTGAAGGAAAAACAACTCATCTATCTGTATTCGGATTCTAGCAGTTCTTTCTCTGAAGATAGGCAGAATTTTTTTTTTCATTCTGAGAACTTTGTCATCATCTTGAATGCTTGTATTGAAGAGAATAGTTGTTATTTACAGTTGATCATCATATAACATTGCTGTTACTATATACAAAATTCTCCTGGTTCAGCTTTTCACTTTGTATCAGTTCATGTAATTCTTTCTAGTTTTTTCTAAGAACATTTAGAGCATCCAAATTCTTAAATGAAATTTAAATGAGTTATAAGAGGAAATAGTAAAATTATATAGTGAAATTATACTACTGGAGGACTCTCTAAAAACTAGATAAATATAACAATAAAATAAAAAAAATAAGAAATTAGATAAATAGATCTTTGAAATTTTATATATGATAGACATCTGAAAAACCTGAATGGAAATAAAAAGGAATATGCATTTTTTTAAATTTTATTTGCATAACATATGTGTGGGTAATTCTTCAACAATAACCCTTACATAGCTTTCCATTACAAATTTTCCCCCCAACTCCCCACCCCTCCCCTAGATGGCAGGATATCCACTACATGTTAATTATGTTAAAATATTGGCAAATCAAATATATATATACATATTTCCAAACTTATCATTGTTGTGCAAGAAAAATCTTAACTACACAAATGATATATCAGATAAAGGAAACACAATGTAAGCAAACATCAATCAAGGAGTATGAGAATGTTATGTTGTGGTCCACATTTCACATCCCTCTCTCTGGGTGTATATGGCTTTCTTCAGTGAACAATTGGAGGTGGTTTGAAACATTTCATTGTTGAAGAGAGCCATGTCCATCAGAATTGATAGTCATATAGTACTGTTGTTGCCGTGTATAATGATCTCCTGGTGCTGCTCATTTCACTCAGCATCAGTTCATGTAAGTCTCTCCAGGCCTCTCTGAAATCATCTTGCTGGTAATTTCTTACAGAACAATAATATTCCATAATATTCATATACCATAATTTATTCAGCCATTCTCCAATTGAAGGGCATCTATTCAATTTCCAGTTTCTAGCCACCACAAAAAGGGCTGCCACAAACATTCTTGCACATGTGGGGCCTTTTCCTTCCTTTATGATTTCTTTGGGATATAAGCCCAATAGAAATGCTGCTGGGTCAAAGGGTATGCACAGTTTGATAACTTTTTGAGCATAGCTCCAAATTGTTCTCCAGAATGGCTGTATCCGTTCACAGCTCCACCAACAATGCATCAGTGTCCCAGCCCTCCCACATCCCCTCCAACATTCATCATTAACTTTTCCTGTCATTTTAGCCAATCTGACAGGTGTGAAGTGGTACCTCAGGGTTGTCTTGATTTGCATTTCTCTGATCAATAGTGATTTGGAGCACCTTTTCATATGACTATAAATAGTTTTAATTTCATCCTCTGAAAATTGTCTGTTCATATCCTTTGACCATTTATTGATTGGAGAATGGCTTGAATTTTTATAAATATGAGACAATTCTCTATATATTTTAGAGATGAGACCTTTATCAGAACCCTTAAATGTAAAGATGATTTCCCAATTTATTGCTTCCCTCCTAATCTTGTCTGCATTGATTTTGTTTGTACAAAAACTTTTTAACTTAATATAGTCAAAGTTATCTACCTGGTTTTCAAGTAAGAGTTCCAGTTCTTCTTTGGACATAAATTGGAATATGCATTTTTTACCCCAGTTGTACATGGCACTTTCTCAAAAACAATTTACCATATGTCAGGTCATAAAAACTTTACAACCATATACAAAAAAACTAGAAATGTCAAATGCACTCTTTTTTCACACATATTGGACAAAAGTCATGGAAACATAATTTAATAATTAATTGAAAACTAAATAATCTAATCCTAAAGAATGAGGTTCAAAGAACAAATCATAGAAACACTTAATAAAGTAAATAAAGAGAAAGAAAACAGTGAGACAACATATTAAAATTTACAGAATGCAACCAAAGCTTAAGAAAATATGTGTGTGTATTATTTACAAATTTACATAGTATAGATATCTATATATGGGTGTGTGTATACATATATGTGTCTTATATAGTATAGTATACATAGTATATAGTATTATAGCATAGTATAGTATATACTATATACATTATATAGTATAATATATGTGTGTATATATCATATATTGAACATGCTACTAAAACATCTAGAAAAATAATAAATTTAAAATCTTTTAATAAATATCAAATTGAAAATGTTGAAAATCAAAAAAGAGATTAATGAAATTGAATTAATGAAAATCATTGACCCAACAAATAAAATTGAGCTAGTTTTATGAAAAAAAAAACCCAATAAAATAGACCATTTGTTAATTTGATTTTTTTAAAAGAAAGTATAAAACAAAATTAACACTATCATAAATTAATAAGATAATTTTATAAACTATTTTGCCCAATGAATAAATATAACAACCTAAGTAAAATGTATCAGTATTTACAAAAATGCAAATTGCTCAGATAAAAGAAGTAAAATTTAATATTGAAATAGCCCTATCCTAGAAAAAAAATAAAAAATGAACAAACCAAAAATGTGTTTCCTATGAAAAATGCCTACACTAAATGGATTCTGAACTGAATTATGCCAAATATTTTAATGATTGATCTCAATAATATATAAAATTTATATATATTACATATTATATTATATATCATATTATATATATTGTATATATGTATATGTGTATGTATAAAATATATTAATAAAATATAAAAATATATAAAATATATTTTATATATAAAATATGTAAAAAATATGGAGAAATAAGCAAAGGAATCCTAATAAATTATTTCTATGACCCAAATAGGGTATCCATGCTCAAATCAGGAAGATATCCAAACCAAGAAGGAAAACTATTTTTTCCAATTTCTCTAATGAATATGGGATCTGAACTCATCAGCATATGTGATAATTCCTTTCTCAAATGCATAATCTTTTGTTTAATAAGAGAATTTCCTATGAGTACTAAGAGAGTCAGTGACAGTGACTTGCCTCAGGATTCATAGTAAAATGCAACAGAGACAGGACTCAGACCTATATCTTCCTGGTTCTAAGTTCAGCAGCTATATTGCCTTTTAAGAAGTGAGATATAGTTTTGTAAATAAGAAAATTACTGCTATTTCTTTTTCCAGATTCATGAATAAGCAATACCTTAGAAAGGTGTACCCACAGTTACAATAATATAAGGTGCTTTGGTTCATCAAAGAACAGATTGTATTCGATTAATTTAATTAAAGATATCCTTTACTATAATCTTATTCTACTACATCTGCCTAAAATTAGTGACTCGATCTGTCATTTTTACAAATAGAATTAAAGTTCTCCCTTCACATTTGAAATGCAGACTGCCTCTAGGAAAGTACTGTCAACCGGAACAAGCCCATGACATACGCTGGCTCTGACCTTTCATCCAAGGGAAACTATGAAATGAGGCAAGGAACCTAGAGGACCAGCTGTACACCTCTCTCTATGTGTTAAGATTGGAATTAAAGGTGCCAGCTGTTCCAAATGTGTGGACATCTAAACTATGTCTTAGCCAAAGGCTGATGTGCAGGCTCAGGGCAGCAGCCGCTCTTGGTTTAACAAGAGTTTTCTGACTTCTAAGATACTTGGAGAAAACATTCACATCAATTCAGATGGGATGCAGTTTTAGACATTAATTAATGCTGACCTGCAGAGTCTTTGGAGGTTCATCTCACTTCTTAACTCTTCTTCAAATAGGCTTTTTGTTAAGTACGAGTGTCAGTGATGGACACAATTAATTGACTGCCTTGTCTTTAAAAGTTAACTATCAGTTATTTGTTACAGCCCAGAATAAGGTACAGTGATGCATGACATCTACATTACCTGAAGTTATCAACAAAAAAAGTAAATGGCCCAATGATGGCTGGGAAAACTCCAGTGATTTGTCCATGACAAGTGGAATCTAAAGATTTTCACTATGGGGGATATGCCATATCTATATATGCCATATCTATATGCCATATATAAACATAATGTCATATATCTGAACATAAAGTATTTTTAGCTTTGCATGATTTATTCATCCAATGACATTTATTAGTTCAACTAATATTTAAGTTAAGTATATACTTTAAAGGAAATCTCTTCTTTTTGTTATTTTGGAACTATATTTAAAACTTACTAAGTTTAATCTCTTATAGGGATAATTATCCTATTTCTTTTATTGCAGTTGAAATATCTGCCCCACATCCCTCAGTTTTTTTGGTAATACTGTAGCCATTATTTTTTTTTCCTGCAGATTTAAAAGGAAATTCCAGTGTCCCTCTCCTCATCCTTGTTATTTTCCTATAATGATCATTGTCCTCAGCATACCCTGTGGTGGTTCAGATGATCTCATTTGGGAAGGCTTTTCCAGTCTCAAGTCCCTCATCAGTGTTTCAAGCTCTAAAATTACTATTCCTTCTTCTTCTTCCTTGATATAAAACTCTGTGCTCCAAAGTACCATCCTGAGAGAGCTAATTGGTTAGTTCACAAACTAGTATTTCCCCATCTATAAAATGGGGGTAAAATGCTCTGATCTCCCAGGATTATTGTGAAGATCAAGTGAGGTAATATTCATACAACTTCTTAATGTGGTATGGTTTCTTGTAGGTGCTTTTATTGTTCTGTAATCTTCTACTCACCCCTTAATCTTCATGACCCATTTATTACTGTAATTGATTTGAAAAATGACCCTCCTAGAGTTATATGATTTTAAGATGGCATTTTATAGATATTATACTTAGGCCTTATCATTGAAATAATCGTTAATGAGTGGAAGCATACATATGTGTATGTGTGTGTGTCTGTATATTTTTCCATTCAGAGTAATTAATAAGATATTGTAAGGTAAAAAGTATTCCTTGTTACCCCTGACATAATAACCACTGATCTCTTCTAAATCATCAGACCTACTGTCCATACACATGATTAAAAGTGCTTGGACATCAAGAGAGCACATCATGTCAGTATTAACCTCAACTCTTTTTTAACTTTGTAGATGACTTTGTAGTCCATTAAAACAGCTTTTGTTGTAGTCACTAGAGGTGTTCTTACAATCTCAGGCAAAATAATTGCTCAATCAAACACTAAAAGCCATGTGGGAGAAGCAAAATCCCAGTATGTATGTGGAGGTAATATTGTAATAACCTAATTTATTAACTTTAGTCAATTTAATGCCTCTGACAGGCAAGTCTTTTCTTATTTTTTAATCATTATTACCCAAAGTGAAGTGTGTTATTTTCTAAAATGATGACAGCCATTTTTGTTCATTCATGTCATATTTTTTAAACTTTCTATCCCCATGAATCCGCTAGTTTTGTGGTAGATAAATTTGGTAACAAGAAGGAAGATTAGTGTCATGTCTACTGTTATTAGAAAAAAATTCCAGTTAATCTCTGTGCCTAGAACTGTGCTTAGAACTTTATGAAACTATATAGATCCATGACACAGTAAGAACATTCAAAGTTTAATTATATATTTCCACCAAGATAGAACCAATAATAATTTTGTAGATATTTAGAGCTTAAAATAGTCCTATTTTGAATGAATATGACCATTTCAATAGATTCATTATTCACAATCCTTAAGACTAACCTTATATTGTAGGCTTCAAACACTCCCTCCTACTAGCTTATTGGTTCCTTTCAAAAGTGACTGTTAATATTCTACAAGGTGTTTTTCATTTAATTTTTTTCTAATATGAATATATATTAACTTTTTAAATACACATTTTAATGAATCATATAGGTGGAGAAAATCAGAGCAAAAGGGAAAAACCACATGAGAGAAAAAAAAACAGGAAAAAAGTGATGATTTAGAGCATTTTTTTTCAATTGACTATAATTGACTTTAATTTCACCATCTGAAAATTGTCTTTTCATATCCTTTGACCATTGATTAATTGGGGAATGACATATTCTTTGTATTCTTATAAATTTGGAACCATTCTTTATATATTTTAGAAATGATACCTTTATCAGAAACAATGACTGGAAAATTTCCCTCAAGTTTTGTACTTCCCTTTTAATATACTTTCTCTTGGTTTTGTTTGTGCAAAACTTTTTGTTTTTATCTAATGTAATCACAGTTGTCCATTTTGCCTTTCATACTGTTCTCTAGTTCTTTGGTCATAAATTCCTCCCTTGTCCAAAGATCTGATAGATCGATTATCCCTTGCTCTCCTAATTTGCTTATGGCATCATCTTTCATGCCCAAATCATGTAACCATTTTGACATTGTTTTAGGTATGGTGTTTGAGATGTAGGTCTATGCTGAGTTTCTTACATATTATTTTCCAGTTTCCCCAGCAAGTTTTATCAAATAATGAGTTCTTAACCCACAAGTTGGAACTTGGGGTTTTGTCAAATATTTCATTACTGTAGGCCTTTATTATTGTGTCATGTGCATCCAATCTATTCCACTGATTTACCATTATATGAGCTAGCCAGTGCCAAATGATTTTGATGACTACTGTTTATTATAATATAATTTTAGGTCTGGTATTGTTAAGCTACCATCTTTTGTATTTTTTTCACTAATTCTCTTGATATTCTTGACCTTTTGTTCTTTCAGTTGAATTTTCTTGTTATTTCTAGTTCTATAAAATAATTTTTGCCAGTTTGATTGGTATGACACCGAACAAATGGACCAATTTAGGCATAATTTTCACTATTGTTGTATCAGCTTGGCCTACCCATGAGCAATTAATACTTTCCCATTTTTTATGTTTGATTTTATTTGTCTGAGAAGTATTCTGTAATTATATTCACATATTTCCTGGGTTCCACAGTGTTTCAAGGTAACCTGGAAAAATAGTTTCTCTAAATACTATAGCTCCTGAATGCCATTGGCATGCTATTAATTACTAATCAGATTTAATTGAATTCCATTTTTATTGTGTAGCAAGAACATGTTTTCCCTTCCAAACTGGAACAGAAATGTAGAAATATTGTATAGATAACATCCTTGGAGAGAGAGGGGAAAAACTTAAAATACAAATATAATCAGAATACATATAGACAATTATTGGTGGCAAAGAGTAAGAATATTAATCCTGCAAAGATTTGGAAATTTATGGAATGCCTATCAATTGGGGGATAGTTGAACAAGTTGTGCTATATGAATGTAAAGGAATACTATTATGCTAGAGGAAAGTATGAGCAGGCTGATTTCAGAAAAAAACTGGAAAGACTCATATGAACCGATGCTGAGTGAGTGGAGGAGAACAGGGAGAGCACTGTGCACAGGAACAGCAAGATTGTGTGATGAGATACTTAGCTTTTTTCAAAAACACAGTGGTCCAAGATAATTCCACTTGTGATGGAAAATACCATCCATATCCAGAGAAGGAACTATGAAGACTAATTAAAGATTGAAGCATACTATTTTCTCTCCCCCCCAATTTTTCATATTTTTCCTTTTCTTCTTTCATCACATGACAAATATGTAAATATGTTTCATTTAATGGTATGTGTAGAAATTATTATATCAGATTGTTTGCTATGTTGAGGATGGTATAAAGATCGGGAGAAAAGAAATTGGAAATCAAAGTCTTGTAAAAATGCTGAAAACTATCTTCTATATATTATTGGAAGGGAAAAGATTATTAAAAGAAACAAACATTGGTCCTGGGAGTACATTTCTCCCTTTACGGAGTCTTCTAAGATGTAGTTTTCCCTGAGACTGCTGATATTATATATCCTGCCCATCTCTCTTCAAAGGGTCATATTTCAAAAAGTGAAGCTATCTTTGGGCAACTGACTTTCATCTATTTTTGACCATTGACACAATGGGTGGAACCTCTGACTTTGATGCATCTCTAAAGCTCACAATATGATTAGGGCCTGGACCAATCTTAGATCAGAGGAGAAAAACAAGTGGATGACAGGTGCTCACAAATAAATAGATGCCAGGTAGGAAAATACAGCTTATTGACACTCTCTCTACCAGGCAGCTTCTAGTATTTCTTACCTTATTTGCTATCAGGAAGAAAAAAAACAAGAAATCACCGAGTTGTATTTATTTATTTTTACAGAAGAACTGAGTTCTAGATCTGTCCTTGAACCCAGTTTTTGTTGCTTGTTTTGTTTCCAAATCTGTAGTCAGCTAGAAGACTTCATTAATCATATGTTCTGAACAGTCATTCATGGCTGAAAATAAATTTACAAAGATACACATGCAGGATTAGAAACAATAGAATGTATCTATACATAATCTCCATAGCTCTCAAAAGTGAACAAGTATGAACATTATATAATAACTCAATGTATAATCCCACCCTCCTCCATATCTTTAATTTTTTAAATTTTATTTTATTTGCAAAACATATGTATGGGTAATTCTTCAACATTAACCCTTACATAGCTTTCTGTTACAAATTTTTCCTCCCTATTCCCCACCCCTCCCCTAGATGGCAGGATATCCACTACATGTTAATTATGTTAAAATACTTGACAAATCAAACATATGTATACATATTTCCACACTTATCATTGTTGTGAAAGAAAAATCGTATCTACAAGAAAGACATATCAGATAAAGGAAACACAATGTAAGCAAACATCAATCAAGAGCATGAGAATGTTATGTTGTGGTCCACCTTTCACATCCCTCTCTCTGGGTATATATAGCTTTCTTCAGTGAGCAATTGGAAGAAAGCCATATCTTTAAAATTAAGTTGAAACATGATGTTTGAAGATGAGACAAAAATAACTAGAATGTTTCATTAACCTTCTAATCCCCTAGATAATGTTGGCTTTCTTCTCCTATTCTTTGCTTCTCTGTTCTTCCAGTTTACGTTTTGTGGAAGAATCAGGGGTTGGAGGTGGGTGATAAAGAAAATCAGATGAATGCTAAACTGGATGAATAAAGACTGAATCAAATTCCTGTCTCTGCTAACTCACTGTGGGATTCTGATCAGGTCACTCCAGTTCTTCACATATGAATTTCCTCATCAGGAAAATGAGGGAGGTTAGACTTGATGATCTCCATTCCAGTTGCTTATTCAGCAGGGGAAGCCACAAGTAGAATTGCAATTATCAAAGAAAAAAGAACATATTTTCATCTTCCCCTTATCCCACATATGCAAAATATTGTCAGCACTGCAACATAATAAGAATTTCACTTAAATCTGAACCAGCTTCCTTCCCCAGAATAAGTGTGAAGTATTTCAGGTAATTGCAATTTTGCAAATAAGGTTCAAAATCTAATCTATATTTTTCTGTAACAACATACAAAGCAAAAAAAACCCAAATTAAATATCAGATGAAACTCATTTCCCCCATTCCCTCAAATTCCATCATGCTTCTGGCAGGCAACATGTAGATCATGGAAATTATTTTGAAACCTTGGAAAGCCTTTTGCAGGAACCTAGGATATTGGATGTAGAGAATCAGAGGTCACAACTTTGTCAAAGGCAGAAAAGCAGAAGGGCAATCTGTTACCATAATTAACACTTTTTTTCCTCATTTTATAGACTTATTTTTTTTTCTGTCATCCATTATGCTAAGCAAAGTTCTTTTACAGTCATAATAACCACATCACTGAATATTCTTTAAAACAATAAATAAATTAATTCAATCAATAACTTACCTTGGATGCAAAGGACAAACATAAACATAATATCTCTATTCAATGGCAATTGGACTATTATTTACTGCTGTGATTCCTTCATCCTCATATTCAGTTTGAAAAAAAAAGTGAGCACCTGTTGCTGTCTTGATACTTGAAAGGATCATCAATGAAACTGGTGACTATGCATATGTTTGTTTATATATATCCATAGCTTTGGCACATGTGTATTTAGCTGAGATTTTTATTCCACAAATTAAGAAACTTTTTAAAGCCAATTTTAGAGACTCTTAGTTTCTCCTTCCCACTCTTTGTTGGGGTGGTTGTAATAGTGAGAGCAACATTAGTTGCTTGAGAAGAACAACCAACTTCCATATTATTGAGAAGACTTTCAGTATTTGCATTGGAATTAGGGTAAGGACCCTGGGATATGGGATTGTTATTGACAGTTTCATCATTATTATCATTGTTCCCATCCTCATGTGGATCAATGCAGAGTGACTTGCTAGATGGGGAATGATCATCTCCTTCAATCATCTCAGAGTTACTTCCATTAAGGAGTGGTAAATCATAATCCCTCCTCATTTTCCTCAGTCTCAGGCAATGATCAACATAACAAACCAGAACATATTCAAGGCCATTCTTTTGAAAGATTGATGATTGCTGGTCTGGACTGAGAAATAGACAGCTGTGTGAATGTTTTGAGTGATGGAAACATATTAGAATTACATAGGCATTTGCAAGACAGACAATCTTTCGTTCACAACATCAAAAATTGGAAGGGACCTTAGAAGTTATTTGATGTAATCTATTGGCGAGTAACATTTACCTCTCCAATGTCACTGAAAAATATATTTCCAGTCTTTGCTTTAAGACCTCATTTTTTAAACCTGAAGAGAATCCTGTTATCTCCAAAGGCAACTACTTAAGCCCTGATTATCAAATTGTTTCCTCTTGAATCAATTTTAAATATTGCCCTCTGCATATTCTACCATTTCAATATTATTTTGTTTTCTGAGGTTAGTTAGAACAAAGTTAACTCTTCTTTCACAGCATAGCTTTCTAATACTTAAAAACATATGATATATCTCCCCTGTCTGCTATGTTGAATACCCTAGAGAAGCAACAGTATTGTGATAATTAACATAAATTGTATTTTTACTATTAAATGTAAATAATAACCATAAAATCATAATGATTTATGTTTTATAAGAGTTATTCTTTTGCCAAATGGTACTCCTAGTGATGAATTTTGCCTTACCAATACCAATTAATAAGTATACAGCAATGTCTAGTTTTTGAGAGCTACCTGGGACACTGAGACACAGATTAAGTTTCCCAGAGACAAATGGTCAACATATGGGAAAGGTAAAGCTTCAACTTAAGTCCTTCTGACTCTGAGGCTGGATTTTTCTCAATCAGGTCATGTCACTTTTCAGAGTTTTAAGATTCAAAATGTTCTTCCATGTTAATAGCCTTATGAGGTAAATAGAGGAAGTATGATTTTCCCCATTTTATGGATGAGGAAACTGAAATTCAGCAAAGTTGAAACCAAAAATGTATCTATCCTTTTCTAATGCATCAAGAGAAGCTTATTGGAATATTTAGGATATCAACCAGTTTCTTGGACAATGAAGAGAGAGAGAGAGAGTGCAAGAGAGAGACAGAGAGAGGAAGAGAAAAGAGGAGAAGAAGGAATGAGATATGAGGAGATGAGATGAGAAGTATTAGCACAATAGAAAGTAGGTTCAAACTTTATTCTTAGAAATCACTTGAAAGAAGACTGGATTGTGGAACTGAAAAGATGGGTAAAGGAGAAAAAAAGCCTTTCCTTGAGTAGGGAAAAATTGAAAGATAAATTTTAAAAAAAATTAAGTAAGCTCCTCTGATATCTTCCCATATTCAGGAATGGGAATGAGCTAGGGATGGAGATGTGTTATTGTCTCAGAAGGAATTTAGAGTAAAAATAAAACTCTTCCTTTTAATAATAATCATCACAATCCATTAGAATACTCTTACAATTTTAACAATACTAGATAATAAAGTCTATTTTTTCTTTTTTAAAATTTATATTCAGCCTTCTTAGTCATTTTTCTAGATGCAGATGGCATTTTCTAGTCAAAGTTTATTGGGATTGCTTTGAATTAATGAGCTACTGAGAAGGACTAAGTCTCTAAGAGTTGATCATCACAAAATCTTGTTGTTATTATGTATAATGTATTTCTGGTCCTGCTTGTTTGGCTCAACATCAATTTATGTAAATCTTTCTAGGACTTTCTATAACCAGATTGTTCATCATTTCTTATAGAACAATAATATTACATTACCTTCATTTACAACAACTTGTTCAGCCATTGCCCAATTGATGGGCATTGACTCATTTTCCAATTCTTTACTACCACAAAAAGACCTGCTACAAACATTTTTCCATGTGATTTCCTTGGGGTACAGACCCAGCAATGGCATTGCTGAGTCAAAGGGCATGCACAATTTTATAACCCTTTAGGTATAGTTCCAAATAGCTCTCCATAATGGTTGTGCCATTTCACAACTCTACCAACAATGCATTAGTATACCAATTTTCCCACATCTCCTTCAACATTTATTATTATCTTTTTCTGTCACCTTAGCCAATTTGAGAGGTGTGAGGTGGTACCTTAGAATTGTTTTAATTTGCATTTCTCTAATCAATAGTGATTTAGAACATTTTTCATATAACTATAGATGGCTTTAATTTTGTCATCTGATAATTTTTCATATCCTTTGACCATTTATCAATTGGGTAATGACTTGTATTCTTATAAATGTGATATCATTCTTTATAATTTTTAGAAATAAGACCTTTATCAAAAATACTGACTTTAAAGATTTTTCTCAGTTTTGTACTTCTCTTTTAAATTTGTTTCTGCAAAAACTTTTTTAATTTAAATGTAATCAAAGTTGTCATTTTACCTTTCATAATGTTTTCTAGCTCTTCTTTGATCATGTTTATTTTGCTTTATTATTTTATTAGTAACATACAAAAGCAGAGAACTATTTGTGGATGCTATTTTCCACAAATATATAATTGCATATGAAATATCCCCAAAGGAGAATGGTATAGCAGTGGATGAGAATATTGATATTCATAACATAATAATGATTACACACAGTATTGCCACAAAAAATATCATGCTTAAGGATGCTTAAGGAGCCTTATATACAGCATGATAACCAAAGACAATTTAAATTCTCTTCTCTCCCACTGTCTCAAAGTTTGTTTATTAAGTGTCAGTTAAATCTCCACTGTGGTAATGAAAGGTTAGGGTAATACTAGGGGCTTAATATTAAAGGATCTCTTCATTAAAGATTAACCTTGGTTTTCATGAGAGCTGAAAGAAATTCCAAATCATCATTGCAAAATCTAAGTTGGTAAAAGATGTACTTTTTAAAGATTCAATTTGTATAAGATCACTCCTTAATCAATACAGAAAATGAAAAAGATTCCATGAGCAAACATTGCATGCTTCCTGCCTTCATATCCTGGCTTGCTTTTGTCTTAGTTCAAAACAATAGATCTTAAATTGGAAAGAAGCAAGACTCAGAAATACCTAGGAACAAAATTCTCCATTTCTAGCAAAGTTGCTAGCCTTGATATCTCTCTGATATTTAATCCCTAAACTGTTACTGAATTTCTGTATGACTGGGCAGTGTTCTGATAACATTGAGTCTCATTGGCTTTGATTTCATGGACAGTAAGTCATGTCAGAATTTCCCTATGTCTTAGCCCTCAGACCAGTTTTTAAGCTTGGGATCCTTTGGAATTTAATTAACTCAAAAAAAATTGTTTAGGACCCAATTCCCAAATACTTTGCTAGGTATTAGGGAATAAAAAGATAAAAATGATACAATCTTTGGTTGTCAAAAAATTTGTGTTCTACTAAGGAAAAAGATGATCTAATAATCCCTTTCAGAGTCAGCAATAAGATAGATTTATTGTATGGGTACTCAGTGTAACATTCTCTCTGGACTTATTCCTCCAATTTGTATTCACAAGGACAGATTGGTTACCAAGAAGGCAGTGTTAATCACCATTCTAAATATTTTAAGGATTAATCTGGGAGACTATATTTTTAATAGTATCACTATTTCCCTATGATGTGCTTACCATTAACAATCCCTGTAGTTTGAATTAGCTTTTCCCAAAAGCTACTATAACAAGGATGTTTGGTATGCATCATTTACTCCAAAAATCTGTGATGCATTCTTCCACAAAATTACTCAGCATCTAAAGCAAGTACAGTTTAAACTGAAAGTTCTTTAGTAGTGGGTTAGTTAAGTAGGGCACATGTATGGAAAAGGGCTAACTCACAATTCTTAATTCTAACTCAAAGTTAATATCCCCAACATGCTTCATCACGGGCAAGGGACTGGATAGACTCCTGCTGTGAGAACCACCTGATACTTCAGTGTAATCCCTAGCAAATGCCAGCTTCTAGGAGCCAGACCTCCATATGCTTCAGGAAAACTACCTTGTATCCTGCAACCAGAGGGCAAAATAGGCATTGAAAGAATCTATCAATAACTAAGAAAATAGATTCCAAAGTAAAAGCTCCAAAGAATATTATAGCCACATTTCAGAACAATCACCTCAAGGGGAAAACATTGCTATTAGCCAGAAAGGAAAAAATATAAAGGGACCATAAATCTTTGCTGGGTAAGGACAAGGAAAGCAGTGACCATATATAATTTCAAATCATACCACTTGCTTTTATTATATTTTGTCTTTTTTATTTTTATTGGTTTTGTATCTTTTTCTAATATGACCAATATGGAAATATCTTGTGAATGACTTCACCTGTCTAATTGATATAAAACTGTTTGCCTTCTCAAGAAAATGAAGAAGCAAAGAATTTAGAATCCCAAAATTTAAGAAATGCTTATTGAAAGTTTTTTTTGTTTAATTGGAAATATTAAAATAATTGTTAAAATCAAGTAAGATAATGAAATGTTATAAAAATGGACAATACTGAGTAATAAAATTAAATAGGTTAAGAAAATTCATATATAATGGCAAGTGAGAAAAGTATTAATTGCAGAATGAAGTAAAAATTAAATTCAATAAATAAGGATGTTGGAAGAAGTTAGGTGGTGCAGTGTATAGAGTGCCAATGAGAAACTCTTTCTGAGTTCAAATCTGGCTTTAAAGAGTTACTAGTTGTGTGATTCCTCACAAGTCACTCAGTCCGGTTTGCCAAAGTTCCTCATCTGTAAGAGGAACTGGAGAAGGAAATTGCAAACAATACTGGTATCTTTGACAAGAAAACCCTAAATGTGGTCAAGAAGAACTGATCATGATTAAAAAGTAATTGAAATAAAACGATAAAGTTAATGAAAATGAATATAAAGAATGTGGATGGCCATTCAGAGGAAGAAACTAAAACTGTATAATGATAATGAAAGCACTAAAATCTATTAATTCTCATTGATGTTTGTCGTTGTTTCTCATAAATTATGTATTTAAAAATATAAACACAATACATACATACATATATGCACATATATACACATATGTATATAGAGTATGTATTCCTAGATTAAAAATTGTTACGGGAGCAACCTGCTGGTGGCTGCTGGATGCTATGGGAGCCACCTGTAGGGGCTGCTGGGGATCTAATTCTGACCAGCAGAATAGATCTCATCATGTGAAAGGATGATAAGGAGACTGAGAGGCAGTTGCATTCTCTGGCATCCCTCCTCTTCCCTCTTGCCTCATTCCCAATTCACAAGCAACATCTGTGTCAGTAAAGGCTGATTTCCAATTCCTTCAAGTGTGTTACAATTCATAGCTGTGGGGACTTTTGGAGAATTGATCTGCCCCTTCACACTTAGGTGTCATCCTTCACAAAGAATAAAGCAAAACTCAATGATATTAACTATGATTTTTATCCTCCTTCCTACTCATTTTTGAAGAGAAGAAAAAAGGAAAGAAAAGGAAAAGAAAAATGAAAAGAGAAGAGGCAAAAGAAAAGAAACAGTAATAGAGGAGAGGAAGGAAGGTGTATAAACAGAAGGGAAAGAGAAAACAGAAGGAATGGAAGTAAAAGAAAATAAATGAAAGAAGACCAATAAAAAGACTTTAATTGAATAATTATTTCCTATTCCATCCTTGAAGAAGATGTAAATATTTTGAATCATGAACTTAGCCTAGTACTACAAAG
>JAJPUD010001817.1:113432-126060 GCA_023553655.1 Myrmecobius fasciatus
CTGAACTATGTGATCTTTGCAGTCTTATTGAGTGATAAATATTTAACAGCTTGACATTTTTAAAGAGTATCTCACCTTGCTGCCTGTTTCATTGCAGGTATTTTGATTTTCTCTTTCACTTAGTTTCATTGGCCAGATAGCCTCTAGCTATATTTATTTTTCTCCCAGTTGAATTAATTCAACTAAAATTCACAGATCTTTATTAAGCTCCTTTTATATGCATAGCAGTAAAAGAGGAGACAAAAAGTAGAATTAGTTCAAGGATACATGAAGGATATCCTTCTTGGAGGTGACATAATTGTAAAAGTTTTGAGGTAATGATACACAAAGCATATACATAGTATGAAGGAATTAAATTATAGAGGGGAAACTGACCTAAAATAATAGCAAGAACTACACTATCAACCAAAAGAATAACTGAAAACATAATAATTATACGTGTGTGCTGAAATGTTAATGAAAAAAAGTTATACACATAAGGTATTCCTAACTATCTTGATTGGCTTTGAGGGTCTACTGATACTTTAATTTTGATTGCAGCAAAGCACTGTTCTTTGCAGAGTTGACTGGAAGAAATCTGTGATCACTCAAAATAATTTGGACTGGATATTTTTACAGAAAAGAACAAGAAGTTAAAGAAGGGTAATTGCTCAAATTATGATGTAAATTTTGATGTATGGTATATAAAGTTTGTCCATGAGCCTATAATATATTGACACATTTGAAAATTAAGGTAAACTGAGGCAATAAAATTCAAAGCCTGTTTATTTTATTGGTAAGATTAATAGTCTACAACAAAATGCACCTTGGACTCCTCAGAAAGCTAAGACTAGGTAATAGGGCTTACTAATCTTCATACTGTTTTATAAAATACAAGAGAACAAAGAACAAGAAGTAACTTGTAGCGAACAATATGATTACTTAGAAAAACTGCAATATTATAGGTAGCAAAAAAAAACAACAATAAACAAATAGCACAGTATTATTGATTAGATAGTCGGGGCTAACAACAATGCAAATTTATAACTTCCTGTCAAGAGAGGTTGATGATAAAAATTCTTTACTACTTAGGTAAAAAAAAAGATAATTGTTTTCTTATTGTCTACCTGTACTCTGCAGTATTTGTTAGTAAAATAAAATAACAAATCTTTCTTAATTGTATATGGGTATATACATTTATATAGAAAGAATGTATTTCTTTGAGTAAGGTGATTTATAGAAAATTGAATTTTAAATGTAACTTGGAGAGGAAACGAGAACTTCTAAACTTAACTCAAAGATAAAGAAACAAAGTTCAGGCAATTAAAGAATAGAATTAATTGCTAAATGGGATTAAATATATGATGCTAAATCAATATTTGATTTTTCAATAGATATGCATGCATGTATAAATGCATATATATGTGTGGGTACATGTAGATAGTAGAAATGGATCCTGAAATGACTTAATAATTTGAAAAAAGGAGAGGCTTACTTATATTCCCTTCAAGGAATTAAAAAAAATTCCATAATTACTGAAAATTTTTGTTTCAAAAACAAAGATCCTAATTTCAAAATTCTACCACTGCTTTTATGAAGTCGTAGTCATAGTGATCTGCAAAGACTTGAAAGTATCACACAAACAGAATAATGTATGATGACTTCAAGGAGCCTACAATCCCTAATAAAAAACTGTGAAGAATAAATAATGTAATCAGAAAAAAAGAAATTATTGCAAATAAAGGTGGTCTTTTTGAAAAGTATGACTAAAACAGAGAGTTCTCTTATTTTATCTACTGTTATCCTTACAATATCAGATGAAATTAAGAGAGGTCCCCAATAAAATGAAGGATATTTTTTTAATTACTAATTTGGGAAGTAGCTGAACAAATTTGTCATATATGTGTGTATACATATATATATAGGCACATGATGTATGTATGTTTATATATGTATGTAAATAAAATATGTGTGTATATGTAGATATACACATATGCACACACACACATGCTTTCAAGAAGGTTGTATTCCACTATGAGTGTAACAGTGATCTATGGTGAAACATCCCAAGGATTGTGGTCCTCTAATCTTTCACAGTGACCTCCATAATCCATGAGTTGATCAGCTGATCAACAGCAAATACTTGGGAATTACAATTGTATAATGTTTTATCTTTCTAAATACATTTTAAGCAAATCTACTTGCTATCAGAGAATGTAACCAAAAAAAAAAAAACTTACATCAGTTAAGAAATCACAGCTGAAAAGTAAAAGAACAATTGGCAATATGATCATGCTTTTAATTGAATTATCTCTCTGGTTTCTATATTTGGTCCAATCAATATTATAGTTCTTCAATGAGACCTTGAGAGTTTTCTTGCCTGTATGGCTTCTTCTTGCCACGATGTGAGTGCCTTTCTTTTGTGAGCTTTCTAAAAAATAATCTTTTTTTAGGCAAATGTGCATTTGGCTTTCAGATAATATTCCAGCTCATCAGAGTTGTGCTTTCTACAGTACAGTTTGATTTCTTGGCAATTCAGGTGGAGAAAGGACCTCAGGGTCCTTTCCTATCTTATCTTTCCATGTAATTTTCAATGTTCCTAAAACAATTCAAATGGAAGCAAATCAGTTTCCTGGAATGGTACTGGTAGATTTTCCAGGTTTCACAGGCATACAACAATAAAATCAGCATAAATGTTCTGTAGACCTTCAGTATGGTAAGTATCCAAATACCTCTTCTCTTCCACACTTTTCATTGGAGCCTCCCACACACTGAACTAGCTCTGGCAATACATACATCGAACTTATGATTTATATGCAAATCCCTGGAGAATATATTGGCAAAGTAAATGAATTTATGCACTCAAAATATCTCTATTTATTTCAAACAATAGTTCTATATATGGATGTTGTTGTGCTGCTTGGAGGAGAATTTCAGTTTTCTTGATAATATTTTTTTGGGGAAAATTAGCACAAGTAGCAAAGAATTGCACTATACTTTGCTGCATCTCAGCCTCAGAGGCTGCTTGAATATACAATTACCTGTGAAGAAAACGTTACACACCAACTCTTAGAAGAACTTTGGCATCAACAAGTTGGTCAATGTAAAGATCAAATTAATGAGCTGTGTTAAATTATAAAAATAGAAGCTCAAGTTAACAAGTAAGTCCGTGTCCTAAGTGAGATTATATTTTAATTGCAGATGACAACATATAAAGTAGTGCTAAAAAGTGAAAGGAGAAGAGAGTGGGTGCCAGGGCATGGGAATAGCCTGAAGGTAAAGGCTATATCTGGATAAAATAAGACCAAAGTTGGAATATTGTATGCCATAGAAATCAAGATTCTGATGAATAGGAACAGGTGATTTCCTGAATGAATGTGGTATGTAATTAAAATGACTAGGAATGTACATATGTATTAGAAAATGCTATACATATTTGAATAATATACTAGCCAAAGGTTATATGCAAAAGGGGGGACTTTGTTATTAATTGAGACAAGTAGACACTGTCATAGGATCATCCAGCTTGTTGTGCCCATATCAAAAAGGTACTGTACTCTATTAGCAACAGAAAATTGTAGTAGTTCCAAAGAAACATGAGTTGTACAAATATAGAGATATCTCTTTCCAAATCATATAGACTATTTGTGCCCAACCTTTGGTAGAACCTTTCAAATTTGCATTAGCATCATCATCCACAATCAGACACATTGTGCATTAGCCCCAAATTTGCAATGTCATTTGGGTTTTCTTCAGCATGAAGTATAAACAATAACAATTTGGAGCTTATTGACTTATAGAAAACATAACCTTTCAACATCCATAGGTCTTTTTATTTATTCATAATTCACATTATTTTTTCTCTACATATTTTGCTAAGTGACAAAATGCTTTTTGGCTGCATGTTTTACAGCTCACATGCAACTTGAACATGCAGGTATAAGATATACCAGGAATAAACAGTCTATTGATGGTGAATTGATTAATTGGTAAGAAAATCTCAGCACAATTCTGTGTTGCTCATTTTGGTGCAAGTGGGAAGTAAAAATATAATTGTCTTTCCCCAAAATGACTGTGTGAAAAGAAATACCTTAAAACTGAAGTTTGCTAATTTTATCTCAAATAATGTCTTACCATTCTGTTTAAATGTGGTCTTTATCCAAGGATTCATATGAATTAAAGCTGAAATAAGATTGTAGATCATCTGGCTCAACTCCACTAATTTAGAGAAGAGGAATATGATGCCCAAAATATTTAAAGGCTTTATCAACTTTAAAATACACCTTCAATTTCATCAATATATGAATTTTGGAATTATTCACATAGTAGAATGAATGTCTATTTTGGTTTAGACAATGCACAATTTCTCTGTTGCTAAGTTAAAGAGCCTCTAAAGTAGAAATTTGATCACCTCTATCATGCTCTGTGAAGAGGAATAGCTTAGGGATTGCAAAGTTTCATTGGGGTTCATTTCATTGAATATGGCAGTGTTAATAAGAAGGAATGTTTAAAGTTTCTTTACCTTTGAAACATGATGTAGCTGGTGGAATGGTTGTTGTCTTTTGATTTTGAAGAGAACCTACATAATTACTATATTGGTGTCAAGATTCAGTCTGTCCTACTGTGGTTGATCAGTCCAATATAAGTTCAGAAGCTCTACCATAAGTTGGACAAAAATAGTCCATATGAACAGTTGAGATGGAGATGTCTCTAAATTTGCATATAACCCAGACCATACTGAGTAGTCCTATGTCAGCATCTTCCATGTCTCACACTTGTTCTAAAGTTAGCAGAGAGACATTGAGAGTATCATTGTATTTTCTTTTCTGACCTCTCTGTGAAAGCTTGCTTGTATGAATTGCCTGTAAAATAATACCTTAGATATACATACATTTGACAATTGAAAATGTGACCACCCCATGGCAGTTGTGCTCTCTGCAGTAGAGTTTGAATATTTGGCAGTTCAGCTAACTGTCTGATACCTTCTCTTGCAAGGTAATTTTCAGTATCTTAGGACAGTTCAAAGGTAGAGTTAGAGCACTGGAGGATGTTTCCTCATGGATGCAATGGCTATTCAGATTGCTCTTAGATTTTGTTGTCATCTAATGATGGCTCTTTTAATATGGCAATGATCATTTGGTCTATTCAAGACTGTTTTTCAGTCCACTGATGCATATTACAATCCATCTATTTGTATCTCCCCTAAGCAACTTCATCAATCAAGATAATTCATATCTTCTAAGATTGTGATGAGATCCACCTTAAGATGTCAGTAGACTTCCTTGAGTGGTTTTGAGGTACACATACACACACACACACACACACACACACACACACACACACACACACGATAGGGATAAATAGACCCTATGACATAAAGTTGCATTTATAGTGATCTCTGAAGCAAATGAAGTCATCTATGCAGTGGTTGGGTCTTCCAAAGATGCTGGGAATCTCCCATTTCTTTCCTGACCTTGCAAGCTTTCTACTCCACTTTACAAATACTCCAATCCAGAATAAAAAATTCCTCACCTGTGAATACACCAATCTGAGACATACTAGATAAAGATGCAAACGTATCTCAGGTTAGCAAAAATTCTTCAAGACATGGAATTATACTTTTCAAAGTCATGACTGTCTCAGGGTATTTACATTAATGTATCTTCACTCTCCCTTTTGGGTTGTCTGGAGATGAATCATGGCCAGCCTCCATGAATATATTAATATGCTACCTTACTTCACTGAATGTCATTAGTACATTGGACACTAGGGTAGCATCTATTTTTTAGAAATAATGTGTTGAAATATCTCAATCTTTTAAATAATTCAGGACTCAAATTGTATTGTTTCTTTTTTTGTTGTGGAGAAGAGACTTTTTATGCTTTCCACAATCCTCTACTTTTCTTCTATAATCTGTGTTGTTTCTATTTATTCCATCATAAATTTCTTTTAAAATATTAATTATTTATCCAATTATATGTAAGGACAAGTTAAAAAACTGAACAGTCTGAAAAATTTTGAGGTCCAAAATTTTCCTCTTCTTTTCACAATTTTCTCCTCCCTGAGATGTTAAGCAATTTGATTGGGTTATACATGTTCAATCATGCAAAAAATATAACTAGATAAGTAGATTGTAAAAGACAAAGGTGGAAGACATGAACTCAATCCCCAACGGGTCTTTCTCTGTAGATATATAGCATTTTTTTCTCATAAGTCCTTTGGAATTGTCTTAGATCATTGTATCATTGAGAATATCTAAGTCAATCACAGCTGGTTATCACACAGTATTACTGTTATTATTACCTATTCTGGTTTTGTTTACTTCTTGTTATGAGTTCATACAAGGCTTTCCAAGTTTATTTGGTTATTTTCTGAAATCATTCGACTCATCATTTCTTATAATACAATCAGAAAGTTCAAAAGGGTAACTTAGTTTAGTTTTGCCAGTATGGACAGAAAAACAAAGCAAAAGCAAAACAAACCAACAAACCAACAAAAAACCCAAAACACAACATGGATGACAGTCAATCTTAAATTAATTCAAGGAACTTTGGAGTAGTGAATTATTAAGAACTCAATTTGAGTAAAAGTTGTTTTAGCATTCTCCAATGGATTTGTAACCATATCAATGAGAAATTGTCCCTCCAACAATGTAAATCAGAACACATTCTATGTGACACTTATCAGTGCTCTTCCCATAATTTGATCTGGAAATTCCAAGGGAAAAAACCTACTACATGAGATGACAATCTTTATTGCAACTGAGTCTTATGTTACATTATGAATATGAATGCCTTATCTGAAATCATATAACCAGTATATATTAGAGGAGAAATATGTATACAGTCTCTTGATGTTTATACAAAGAGGGAAATATAGGTATGCAGTATGTATTTGAATATCTATCTTAAAATACATATATGCTTAATTATTTATATACAAGTATTATATATACACATATATATGTATATATATATACATATATATATATATATGAAAGAGAGACATACAGAGAAATAGAAAGAGAGAGATGGAGAAAGAAAGAGAGAGAGAGAGAGAGAGAGAGAGAGAGAGAGAGAGAGAGAGAGAAACTCCAAACTCAAATTGTGCTGCTTGTTGCTTTTAGGAATACTGCTGAATCTTTTCTTGTCTGATTTACTAATTGGATGGCAACTAAAAATGAAACATTGCCAATGACCTTCTTAAACTTGGGAGACAAAATTAACATTTAGCCAAATTGAATTATCATAGGGAAACAGTGGCTGGCAAATGTCTATTAGGTACCTTATTAAAAGCAGCTTTTTGTTTCACACAATGAGGACACTCAATCCATTAACCCCCCATCTGTGTTTGCTAAACACATATCTACATTTCCAAAGGAAAATACACTTCCATAGTGGAGCCTCAGGCCAGACAGAAAGCTCACCCCAGTTTAATAGCTTCTTAAACCCCAATGGAGCAACACTGGATTAAGCAACAAAAACATAACCAAATTGAGAGTAGAAGGGAAAACTGGTTTCTTCCCTTTCTTACATCCTTTTCTTTTCTTTCTTTGTTTTTGTTTCATTATTATTATATTAATTATTATATCAATGATATATAACATATTATATAACTAGTTATATAAAATATTAATAAATATTAAAATAAATATTACTGATGACAAGTTTTTAAAAGTACTGATATCTAGTAGCTTTATGCCTTGTGATAACCAATGGGATCTTTTGATGTATCTTCATTTAGAGAATGAGGTTTTAACCAGAAATGTACGGTTCTGAGTTTCTTATTGTTTTTTAAATGTTTGATGCAGAGCCTGCTCTTGCCTATTATTTACATATACCTTCCATTAGTGTTAATTAGGCAAAAGCACTTGTTGTGAATACAGTGACCCTCTTTAAACTATGGCTTTTGAGTATGATGGGACCCCAGTAGAATCATTAAAAGAATAAATGACCTTAAGAAACAATACCACAGATGAAACAGTGCTAATTAATAATGGATAATAAAAAGGCACATACTCTTATTTGTGAGTCAAGATTGTCAGTTGTAACTGAAAAAATCCACTTGAATAGTTGATTATCTTCAAGCTAAGAATACTAAACAGCATAGAAATTTGTGATGACAAAGGTACCGTCAATGAAAAAAACAATGCAAAAGAAGGTGAGCTAGCTGCACCAGACCTAAAATGATATTATAAAAAAATAGTCACCAGAATCATTTGGTACTGATTAAGAAGTAGAGTAGTGAACCAGTGGGATAAATTAGAGTTACAAGACACAATAGTCAATGACTATAATAATCTAGTGTTAGATGAACCAAAAGACTCAAGCTTGTGGGAAAAAACTCACTATTGAATGAAAATTGCAGGGGAAACTGGAGAACAGTATGACATAAACTAGGTATTGATGAACAAATAATACCGTATACCAAGATAAGGTCAAAATGTGTTCATGATTTAGACATTTGGGTGAAATTATAAGCATATTAGGACAACAAGGGATAGTTTACTTCTCAGATCTGTAAAGAAGGGAAACATTTATGGCTAAAGAAGAATTTGAAAATATGAAATTCAAAAAAAATTTTGTTCACAAGTTAAAATTTTTTTGGATAAACAAAATCAATACAGCAAAAAATGAGAAGGGAAGCAGAAAGTTGAGAGGAAATATATCCAGTGTTTCTGACAAAGGCCTCATTTCTAAGATTGATAATTGACTCAAGCCATTCCTCAATTGATAATTGGTCCAAAGGCTATGAACAGACAATTTTCAGTTGAAGAAATTTAAGTTGTTTGTAGTCATGAAGAAATTCTTTAAATCACTATTGGTTAGAGAAATGCAAATTAAGATAACTCTGAGGCACTTCTTCACAGCTCTCAGACTGTCTAAAATGACAGAAAAAGATAATTATAAATGTTGGAGGAAATGTGGGGACACTAATACATTGCTGGTGGAGTAGTGAACTGTCCAACCAATCTTGAGAGCAATTTGGAACTATGCCCAAAGGGTTATTAAATTGTGTATATCCTTTAATCCATCAGGGTTTCTACTGAGTCTGTATCCCAAAGAGATCATAAAAAAGGAAAAGGACCCAAATATGCAAAGTGTTTTAGCAGCCCTTTTTGTAATCATAAGGAACTGGGTATTGAGCGGTTGACTATCACTTGAGGAATGGATGAATACGTTATGGTATATGAATGTGATGGAATAATATTGTTTTATGAAAAGTCATCAGCAGGATGATTTCAAAAAGCCCTAGAGAGACTTAAATTAATTGATGCTAAATGAAGTGAGTAGAATCAAGAGAACATTGTACACAGCAACAAAAAGATTATATGATGATTAGGCTCTTTTCAACAATGGGGTGATTCAAGGCAATTCCAATAGACTTGTGATGGAAAGACCGATCAACATACAAAGAGACAACTATGGAAACAATATGGATCAAAGCATAGCATTTCCAACTTTTGTTGCTGTTGTTGATTTGCTTGTTATTGTTGTTTTCCTTTCTTTCTTGTGTTTTCTTCCCCCCCTTTTTATTAAAGCTTTTTATTGTCAAAATCATACATGAATTATTTTTCAACATTAACCCTTAGAAAACTTTGTGTTTCAATTTTCACTCTCCTCTCCCCTTCCAACTCTTCCCATAGAGGGAAATAATTCAACATATGTTAAACATGGTAAAAATATATGTTAAATCGAACACATGCATTCATATTTATACAATTATCTTGCTGCACAAGAAAAATCAAATCAAAAAGGAAAAAGAAGAAAATAAAATGCAAGCAAACAACAACAAAAAGAGTGAGAATGCTATGTTATGATCCACACTCAGTTCCCACAGTCCTCTCTCTGGCTGCAGATGACACTTCACAAAATCATTGGAACAGGCCCTGAATCATCTCATTGTTAAAAAGAGCCACATCCATCAGAATTGATCATCATATAATCTTGTTGTTGTTGTGTACAATGATCTCCTGGTTCTGCTGATTTCATTTAGCATCAGTTCATATAAGTCTCTCCAGGCCTCTCTGAAATCATCCTGCTGGTCATTTCTTATAGAACAACAATATTCCATAACATTCATATACCATAACTGATTCAGCCACTCTCCAATTGATGGGCATCCATTCAGTTTCTAATTTCTTGCTGCTACAAAAAGGACTTCTACAAACATTTTTGCACATAAGGGTCTCTTTCCCTCTTTTCAGATTTCTTTGGGATATAAGTCAAGTAGAAACACTGCTGGATCAAAGGGTATGCAAGATACCCTTTTGGTCATATTTCCAAATTGCTCTCCAGAATAGTTGAATCTGTTCACAGCTCCACCAACAATGTATTAGTGTCCCAGCTTTCCCACATCCCCTCCAACATTCATGATTATCTTTTCCTTTTATCTTAGCTTATCTGAGAGGCATGTAATGGTACCTTGGAGTTGTCTTAATTTGCATTTCTCTGATCAATAATGATTTATAGCACTTTTTCATATGACTAGGAATGGTTTTAATTTCTTGATCTAAAAATTGTCTGTTTATATGCTTCGACCATTTATCAATTCGAGAATTGCTTGAATTCTAATAAATTTGAGTCAATTCTCTATATGTTTTAGAAATAAGGCATTTATCAGAAACTTTGAATATAAAAATATTTTCCCAGTTTGTTGCTTCCCTTCTAATCTTGTCTATAGTAGTTTTGTTTTTACAAACCCTTTTTAATTTAATATAATAAAAATTATCTATTTTGTGTTTAATAATGAATTCCAGTTTTTCTTTGGCCACGAATTCCTTCCTCCTCCACAGATCTCAGTGGTAAACTATCTTTTGTCTTTCTAACTTGCTTATAATATCACTCTGTATGTCTAAATCATAAACCCATTTCAACCTTATTTTGGTATATGGTGTTAGTGTGGATCAGTGTATAGTTTCTGCCATATTAGTTTCCAATTTTCCCAGAAGTTTTTGTCAAATTGTGAGTTTTTGTCCCCAAAGTGGAGGGCTTTGGGTTTGTCCAACATTAGATTCCTATAGTTCTTGACTTTTTTCCCCTGTGCATCTAATCAATTCCACTGATCAACTACTTTATTTCTTAGCCAGTACCAAATTATTTTGATGACAGCTGCTTTACAATATAGTTTCATGTCTGGCACAGCTAGGCCACTTTCATTGGCATTTTTTCTTTAATCCCCTTGAAATTCTTGACCTTTTGTTTTTTCAGATGAACTTGGTTATTATTTTTTTCTAGTTATGTAAAATAATTTGATTGGTATGGAACTGAATAAGTAGATAAATTTGGGTACTATTGTGATTTTATTATATTTGCTTGGCCAAATCATGAGCACTTGATATTTTACAATTGATTAGATCTGACTTTATTTTGTGTGAAAAGTGTTTTGTAGTTTTGTTCGTATAGTTCTTGAATTTGCCTTGGCAGGCAGATTTCCAAATATTTTATGGCATTAACAGTTATTTTACATGGAATTTCTCTTTGTATCCCTTGCTGTTGCTGTTCAACTTTGTTGGTAATATATAAAAATGCTGATGATTTATATAGATTTATTTTCTATCTTGCAACTTTGTGAATTGTTCCTAATAGCTTTTTAGTTGATTCTCTTTTTTTTCTTTTTTGATCTCTTGCACAGCACAAAGAAAATAGAAACATGTTTAGAAAAATTGTAAATATTTAATCTATATTGTATTGCCTGCTGTCTAGGGGAGAGGGAAAGGAGAGACAAATAATTGGAACAAAAAGTTTTACAAAGTTTAAAGTTGTAAATACCATTGCATGTATTTGGGAAATGCAAAAAATGAAGAATTTTTTAAAAAAAGAACAAAAGATGTAATTTCAAAGTTTTGAAGTTTTTGAGTTCAATCCAAATTCAGCATTGTCTATACTTCTATATAGTGATATACCTCTACATAGTCAATCAAAACACATAACAAGGAGAAATTCTTTTGTGCTGTGGTACATATATTTCTGATATGGACACATGATTAGAATCCTTCTGATTTTGTCATTATTGTAAAAATATATTAGGGAGGGGGCAGAGCCAAGATGGTGGAGTGAAAAGGTGACTTTTTGCCTCTCCTCTGATCTTCTCTCAAATCAACAATAAAATAAGCCTCTGAACTGATCTTCAAGTCAACGAACTCAGAAATATTTGGGCACAGCTCTCTGGATAACTTCATATCAGGTTAGTCGGACTCGGACAGAGAGATAAATAGACGACCCCTGTGCAGGCCGGAAGTGAGGGTGGGACTCAGCTCAGCTCAGCTCTTCCTGGCAGAAGCTCCAAACTCCAAACTCCAAATTCCAAACACCTGGAGTTTATCTGAGGCACTCGGGACACTCTGCCCTGATTGGGGGCAGGTGTTCTAGCAGACTTGCCTTGTTTAAGGAGTAATTCGTACTTAGTCCTAGCCCCCACCAGCCCAGCACCTTAATTCAACTCGCCGAAGTGCCTCAGGGCAAAGCTTTTTGCAGCCGCCTTTTTTTTTTTCCCTACCTTAAAGAGATACCCACGCTGTCTAAAAAAAAAATATGATGAAGAAGCAAAAGAGAGCTCTCACCATAGACAGCTTTTATCAAGGCAAAGAAACGACCCCAGAGCCAGAGGTCCCTTTAGACAAAAATCCAGAGAACATCAGCCAGGACCA
>JAJPUD010001817.1:131777-196984 GCA_023553655.1 Myrmecobius fasciatus
TATATATATATATATATATATTAGGGAGGTATAAGAAGTGTAACTGGGAGTTAAGAAGTTGTAAAATACATTCAACAAATGAAGACATCCTGAGTTAGATTATTTAAATTAAGAAAAACAAAGAAATGAATGCACCTTGTTTTAGAGTTCAAGATAGGAGAAATCATAAGATCATATGTTGAGGACTAGTGAGAATTTTATATTTTGTCAAGTTCAATCAACCACCACCCTCAGATTCTTTTATTAAATACAAACTTTAATATAAGAAATAGATAGAGTGGTCCAGACTCACAGAATTCTTAAGGAGAACAGACAGTCTTGGAAATCAGGTGTCTCTAGCTTTAAATCCAACACTTTGCCCCTTATCTATCTTAATCTTCTCCTTTAAAGAAGAATCTAAAATTAAGGAAATTTAAATAACAGGTATATAGGTAGTGAATGAAAGAACCAGAATTGTAATTCAAGTTCTCTTACTTTAGAACAATGGGGTTCAGGGCTCTGAAGGCTGGTACCTATCTTATCTTGAGCAAATCAGTGATCCATTGTGAGCCTTATCTGGCAAATGAGGATTTTGGACTAGATTACCTCTAAGATTCCTTCCTTCTAGAAGACAGACCCAGTAGGCTTATCATCCTATAATTATTCTTTAATAGTATTCATTAACAATTCTATGGGTTATTAGACTTGGAGTAATAAGAACTTGCAGAGACTCTCTGATACATTCCCTTGATTTTTCAGATTGTACTTATCTTAGATAACAAAGATAATAAACCTCAGAGATGGGGAATAAATTCTTTTTCTATGCTGAGAAGAATGTTCTTTCCATTGAAGTAGTATTTTGGTGGTGGGAAGTGGGAAAGGTGATTTGCATTAATTATTTTCATAAGTAGTTCAACCCTGTACCTTTAACTTTTCAAAGAAATTGTGGATTCAGGATTGGGAATTTCAATGATATAAAAAAAATCATAGTTGAAGGGAATTGAAAAAAATAATAATGATCTTTAACTTCTGAGTTGAAAGTGCCATTAAGCTAAACCTAGAGTTAATGTCAATAGAATAAAGTTACGCTGTATAATTCCCTTTTTAAAATCAAGTTAAATACCAGCTCTCAATCTTTTAAACATCTTTTTGATCACTAGGGAATTTGGCATTGTTCAATGCCTCTTTCCCTAAGATATGTCTTTAAAAAGAAACAATGGATAAGACAAATATATTTGTACATTAAATAGATGAGTTAAAACATCATCATTGAGGAAAATACTCACATCAATGTATCACAGTTCCAGTGTAGTATCAAAATGAATTAGTATTGTTATATAAAGAGAGATGGTAATGATATTATAGATCTAAAGTGTTCTTTCCTTATTTGCACAAAATATCAAGAATGTAGATGATATTTCCAGGATGCCAAGAAGATATGCTGCACAGTTCAGTAAAATCACTTTCAAAAAATCTTTTCTTCTCTAGGTTCAATATTTTCACTTCATTCAACAGATCCTTCTATGCTATGATCTCCAGACCATTCACTAGTCTGGTTACCTTCTTTATGCTTTTTAACTTATAAATGGCCTTCTTAAAATATTGTGCCCAAAACTCAATACAATTAAAATGAGTTTAGGAGTTTTGGTTTTGTTATGATTTTTTATAAACACATTTATTTACTACAAAACTATGACTATTTTGAATTCAATTTTGCTTAGCTTTCAAAAACTTTTTAGAAATGAAATGCCCATACCACATTACAAATGGGGAATTATAATTTGTATTAATTAATCTTGAATATGTGTGGGAATGGGGGAGAGGGAAGTATCAGCCACACAAATGAACAAATGCTATTTTCTCTAAGGCTGTGGTATACTCTTGACTCTTAAATACATTCCCAAAACAAAGTACAATCTGCTTAGCCCAGGACTCCCCTTGAAGGAATCCCCCTCTCTGGCCATTTTTTTCTTAGGGGCACAGCATGTTCCACTCTCTGAAGGCAACTCTCAGAGGGATGTTCTTTCCTCCTATTCCCTTTCATTGAACTGCTCTGAAGGTAGATGTTTTCATTTCAGTTTGGAAAAGATTCAAAGAAAGAAATGTGGAAATAACCATAAATACAAGTACATTGATGATTGTAAATGTAGTTTCATGGATTATCAGCTACATAATTGTGGCTTTAGGTGAAAATTTAAAAAAATAATACTTATTAAGGATATATAGCTTGATCCCTGTTCCCATTCTTTTTTAGACATTGGAGTTGGGGAAAAGAAACAAATATTTATTAAGTGTCTACTGTGTTTCAGAGTTGTCCTAAATATTTTATAAATATTATCTCATTTGATCATCAAGCTAACCCTGCTATTATAATCCTCATTTTATGATTGTGGAAACTGAAAAAGATCTAGGTTAAATGACTTTCCCAGGAGCAATTAAATGTCTAAAGCAGGATTTAAATTTTGACCTTCTTTAATCTAGCTCCATTATTGTCCCACCTAGCTGCCTAAATAGGACATATACAAGGGAGGGAGTTATATTAGACCTAAAGGACATCTTAGATGGGGAAAATTGTGCTAGTAATTCAGCTTGCATTAAATTTGGGAAACTTATACTCTCAATGAGTTCCCTAGAGCATTTAGAGTTTAAGTGGTTTTCCCAGGGTCACACAGTCATTATGAATCAGAAGTCCATTCCAGCTCTTCCTAGTTTGAAGGCTAGCTCTAAGCATCACACCATATTGCCTCTATGTTTATTTTTTTTAATGGTGAAACCTACTTGGATATAAGAGCTGATTAATAACAGAGAGATCTTTTTTGGGGAGGGAGACATAATAAGGGAAAAATAAAATCTGAGTTAAAAAGAAAATAATTACACATTATTAAAATAACAATAAAAGGATGATAAATCCACATAGAAGAAGATGTTACCATAAAGATGCATGCTTTATTTTTGATGTCTTTAAATTGTTCTTTTGCAAGCATGAACAAAAAAGAAAATAAACACTTATGCTTTGATATTACTTAATACCTTAAAAACTAGGAAAAATAAGCAATAGTCTAATTTTTAAATCCAAAATTAAGTGGTATAAATCTCATCAGTTAAGTAAAAGAACTGTCTTCCTTAAGTTGATTGGCTTTCCAATATTTGGTACCAGAATATAAAATATGTAACTTCTGTGTGTTGTGATACACAATAAATATTGATTCTATAGAATACAAATAAGAAAATTGGGGAGTTTTTTTCCCTTATGTAATGCTTTGGATCCTAAGTTAGTTCAACAAATGAATAAATATTTATTAATGCTGTGCTATGTATTATGCATTGTAGGTTCTGATGATAATCAGTGCAAAGTCTCTCATTCTCATATTCTGATGTTCTTGTGAAAATTCAGTGTAAATGAAACCATTTTAAAATGGGTGATTAGGAATAAGGTAGATTTGACACATGGCAATCCAGGAACATTTTGAAATGTCATGGTAGCTATGAAATAGGGGACAACAAATTATGAACCACAAATCAAATCTAGCTCATTGTGTTTTTTTGTATCTTTGAGTAAAGAAAGATTTTTTTATATTTTCAAAATTATTTTATTAGAAGTCAACCACATCCATTCATTTAGTCTGCTTTTTCACTACGACAAAAGTGAACAATTTTGATAGAGACCAAATATGGTGCCCTATGACTTGATGTTTCAAGTGACATTCATTTTGCTTTACGGTGACGTAAAAAGACCAAAAGATTACTAGTATATATGCATCATGAAAAAAAAATATATTTTAAACAGTTAAAAGGATTTTAACCTTAGATCTAAAAAAAAACACTATTGTAAAACAATGGATTACTTTGAAAATTAGCTTTTGTTACAGATTTAATAAAGTTTCTTAAACAATTTATCCTACTAAATTTGATTAGCAAAGTAGTGCTTAAACACAAAACTTATACTGTGGTAAAGTTAATTTGACAAAAATTGAAATTGTTTTAGTCACAAGGTTAAGGGCCTTATATATTTTTTGAGTTGTAAAAGTTAAAACAAGAAGAAAGATATCCATTCTTCCATAAATGTGGGAGAGGAGACAGGGATAACAATTAGGAGAGCATAAAAAAAAGTTCAGGAACAAAGTGATAAGGGCATGATCTATCATCAAACAGTGACCATAGAAATAGATTAAATCAGGGAAATGTTAGATATATTGGTAATTTGGAACTGACAAAACTTAGCAAATAATTGTGACATAATGAAGAAGAGAAGGTTAAGGATGACTCCAAGTATGTGAATCTGATTATGAATGAGAGTACTTTGAAGAGAAATAGAAAAAAATGTACTAAGGAATATGGAAAAAGAGTTAGCTTCAGGGACACTAAATTAAGTACCATTAAAATACATATTTTTCCTTCATTTCAGCAGGATATTTTTTTAAATATATGTGACGTTGCTCAGTTTTTAAGTAGAACTTTTCTTCAATTGAACACTATTCTAATGGATTATTTTATATACATAATTCACAATTTGCAAAGAACACTGGGCTTAAGCTTAATTGTTCACCACTGGCACTCTCAAACTTTGTGATTTTGAGCCAATCACAAACTTTAAGGGACTCTCATCATTCCTTAGGACATATCTACTAAATCATAAAAAAGTTTCCTTCTTTAAGTGTTACAGAATACACTTATATAATTTTTTACAAATAGAAACTTCCTGAATATAAAATTGGTGTAATAATAGCATCTATCCACCAGGTTGATGTAGCAAATGAGATGTATCTGTAAAATGTTTTTACAACACTTAAAAGTGCTATCAAAAGATAATTATTATTAATGTTATCATTATATAACTCTGTGAATATGAATATATGAATAAACTCATGTCTACTTACTCAATGTTCTGATAAGCTAAAGAGGAAACATTTATTTTAAATCAAAATAATCATTAAGCACTTGGTACTAGGCATTACTATAGAATTTTGGATGAAAAGATAAAAGCAAATTGTTTCTTGATCCCAAGAAACTTATATCCTGCAATGCAATGAAAGAGAGTTGGTTTTGGGGACGGTGGGGTAAATGGGAAAGAATTAACATATAAATACAGTTAAGTATAATAAAACATCAAGTGTGATATTGGCAAAAAAATCTATGAGAAAATTAGAGTGGAGAAAGATAACTCCTTAAAAATAGAATTGCAGTTTTTGTGAGTCAAATGTTATTTGCAAAGATTGAATACAATATTGAATTCCTTCTCATTGGCACCTATTTATGTATTTAGATGACATTAAAGTGAACCTTTCCTAATAATATAGAAATACATTGATAAGAATTTATTTAAGAACTAATCCAGGTAGAGTCTTCTAATGTTTTAAAGAGGGTTTAAACTGAAAACTATTTCTTGCTCTACTTTTACTTTTCATTTTCCTACTTTTCTTCTTTTTCCTCATCATTCTTTATCCAAGCTAGCACCTTTCTGGAAACAAAGTCTGAGTTCTGTTGTTGTTGTTATTACTATTATTGTTCTTTGTTTGTTTTTTAACAGAATATACTAAGGATTAGAGGACTGAAAAATGACAAAGACTTATGGAAATAGCTATAAATAAATATTCTATGCTTTTATAACAATTTTGTGCCCCACCTTGTATCTATAGAGAGAAATTATGAATCTTGAGGCAAGCACCTGTAGTGTAGATGGGGAAAAATTACAAAAGGACCATCTTCATTCATTAATTCAGCAAATATAATTAGCTGCTTCAAAGCATATACTCAGCTTGGAGCTGCCTGATATTGATAAGTAGCTGCATGATACAGTGAAATGAGTAAGGAGAGACCTAGGACTAAGTCCTCCTTCCTAACTCACTTCAGTTTCTTGACCTGTTAAATGAATAATTCAGATGTGGAGGATTTCTAAATCTTGTGCATTTCAGTTTCCAAACTATGATCTTAACAAATTAATAAGGTGCCAATCCACAAAGGATTAATACTTAAAGGAAGTCAAAATGATTTAATTTGATTTTTTTAAGTGTTAAACATTTGTGAATTAGTTACTGTATATCCAAAATCTGTCTTTTTAACTGTCTAGTGTATGATAAATACAGAACATAAAGTAATGTACTTAAAGGGGGGGAAGCATGATCACATTCATTAATTAGGCTGATGTTTATACTTCTGTTGTCAGTTGTAATTGTTTGTTTGAACCAAGGTCTATTTGTTTTATTACAGTCATTAGTGTCTGTCAGAAAGAAGTGGGCTTAGATTTTACCCATGCTTGTAAACTAAGAGCAAAGCCATCAAATGTGTCTGTTAGCTTACACTTGTCTCCTTCCAAATTAAACTGAAACTATAACCTAAAGGAATGACAATTGGATAGTTAAGGAAGAATTTATACTAGGTAGATTCTTTAGATTTAAATGCAAATTATTTTAATAGCTAAAGAAATCAAGGACTGCATTTTTTAAGCATTGAAAAATATTACTATTACTATTCAAGGTCACATAGACAGTAAGACAGAACATCAAGATGTGAACATAGGCAACATGATTTCAAATGCATCTTTTCTTTTGGCTATAGCATATTGTCTTTGATCTTCCTTTAGACATACTTAATAGTTATTTAATCAATAAACATTTATTTTGTACCTACTACATTCTAGCCATTGTGTTAAGTGTTGGGGATGAAAAGAAAGCTAAAATTAATTCCCTGCCCTTGAGGCACTAATAATCCAATGGGGAAAGACAGCATGGAAATAACTATGTAAAACAAAGTATGTACAGGGTAAATTGGAAATAATCAACAGAGAGAAGGTGCTAAAATTAAGAGAGATTTTGGTTATCTGTAGAAAGAAGAATTTCAAATGGGTCTTCTTTCTTTCTTTTACTTTTTTTAATTAAAGCGTTTTATTTTCAAAACATATACATGGATAATTTTTCAACATGAACCCTTGCAAAGCCTTATGCTCCAATTCCTCTCCTGGATGGCAAGTAATCTCATATATGTTTTTTTTTAATTAAATCTTTTTATTTTTCAAAACATATGCATGGACAATTCTTCAATATTAGCCTTTGCAAAAATTTGTGCTCCAATTCCTCCTTTCCCCCATGCCCTCCCCTAGATGGCAAGTAGTCCCATATATGTTAAACATGGTAGAAATATATGTTAAATCCAATATGTATACATATTTGTATAATTATCGTGACAAACAAGATAAAAAGTGAAGCAAAATAAAATGCAAGCAAACCACACCAAAAAGAGTGAAAATGCTATGTTGTGAACCATACTCAGTTCCCACAGCCTTTCTGTAGGTGTAGATGGCTCTCTTTATCATTGAAAAACTGGAACTGATTTGATTCACCTCATTGTTGAAGAGAACCATGTCCATCAGAATTGATCATCTTATAGTCTTGTTGCTGTGTATAATGTTCTCCTGGTTCTTCACATTTCACTTGGCATCAGTTCATGCAAGTCTTTCCAGGCCTCTCTGAAATCATCCTGCTGGTCGTTTCTTACAGAACAATAATATTCCATAACATTTATATGCCATAATTTGTTCAGCTATTCTCCAATTGATGGGCATCCCTTCAGTTTCCCGTTTCTAGCCACTACAAAAAGGGCTGCCACAAACATTTTTGCACATGTGGGGCCCTTTCCCTCCTTTAAGATCTCTTTGGGATATAGGCCCAATAGAAACACTGCTGGCTCAAAGGATATGCAGTTTACTAACTTTTTGAGCGTAGTTCCAAATTGCTCTCCAGAATGGTTGGATCCATTCACAGTTCCACCAACAATGTATCAGTCTCCCAGTTTTCCCACATCCCCTTCAACATTCGTCACTATATTTTCCAATCATTCTTGCCAATCTGACAGCTTTGTAAGTGAGATCTCAGAGTCAATTGTGTCTTGATGAAAATCAGGGAAGTCAAGAAGCAGAAATGAAGCAAGAACCCCTTTTTTGCATAAGATGAGAAGTGAAAATACTTGGGGTCAAAGATGGAATATCCTTTTTGAAGAACAGCAAAGATATCATGTATATTTCTTTTACCATTTTGGAGTTTCCATACCATAAAGTAGATTATACAATGATATAAAGTTTTAGTGTAGGTTCAATTTTACTCCTGGAAATTTCTGCTCTGAAAATGTAAGTCTAATGGTTTAGATAAGCATTTCTGAAGTAGAAATTTTACTTTCCTTTTATAGGTACTCATTTGAATATTGTTCCAAATTGATTGACAGGACTACATACATATGCTTTCCATAACAAACAATAATCACTTCATTATCAAATTTTCCATGAATTTATATGTAAATGAAAATTGTAAAATAAACAGTACTTAGTTAATTAGAAGAATTTAATTTTGTTATAATCATCCTTGCATCTCCATGAAAATGTACTTGGGCTTGTATCTCCATTAGCAAAGTTTCATATAATTACTTACAAACATATTGAAAACATGGTTCTTTAACAAAGATGTAAGTATTTACAGTGATGCTGATAATACTTTTATTACAGAGAACCTCTTTATGTGGTCTTTCTAGAAAATAAATAATCTTTAGAGTATCAAATCTTTGATTTTAAGCTGGAAAACAACTCCAAAAAGGCCTTTTAGTTCAACTCTTCCACATTTCAGATGACTAATATTTTTAATAATAGCTAGCTAATTACACAAATATTACCATTTTTATCATCACCAAAAATGATGGAGGTAGATTCTATTATCATTTCCATTTTAAAAACGAGCAAATGGAAGCAAATAGGTATTTAGTGATGTGCAGTTTTACATAGCTAATAAGTATTTTAGGCCCGATTTGAACCTAGGTATTCCTGTTCCAGGTTCCATGCTCTTTTCCCTACACCACCTACCTGTTTTTAGCTTCCGAAGGCTTGAAGAGATAAAGCAAATTGTCCAAAGAAAGTGGCAAAAGTAGTTAGTAGTAGAATGAAGAATCAAGCCTGAATTCTCTGTGCAGAAGGTATCATAATATAGTGGGAATGACAATTGACTTCACTTTTTTGACATTTGTTTTTAAAACTTTGAGTTCTAGATTATCTCCCTTTCTCTCCACACCCTACCAATGGGAAGGCACATGTGAAGTTATACAAAACATTTCCATAATAATTATATTGCAAAAGAAGTCATAGATCATCTTCTAAAAAATGAAAGAAAACCAAGTATACTTCATTCTGCATTCAAAGCCAATCATTTCTTTCTCTGCATAGAGATAAATGTTTTATCATAAGTCCTCAGAGTATTCTTGTATCGTACTGCTGGGAATAGCAAAGTGACAATATATTATTGACTTCAAATTACTTCAGTTCAAACTCTCGTCTGATACTTAGGACTTGTTTCTTCTTGGACTTCTATCTTTGTATGCCTCAGTTTTCACATTCATAAAATAATGGATTTGGACTCTATACCCTCCAGAACCTATTTGTATGCAGTGCTATGAGTCAATAGCTCCTATGCAGTGTTTCTCCCATGTAACGTCCCATTTGGTTAACTAAGATCTATGGTCTGGTTATTCCATATGTGAGCCTCAGACCACAAAACTCTTATTCCAAAAGGGAAATATTTCATATGATCCTTACCCAGTCGATCCTTAAGTGACTTGCAGATAATGGGGGTGGGAGAGATCTGATTCACCTTAAAAGAGATGTCTTTTGTGTTGCTTGCTGAAAGCTTTCAGGGTAGTCAGGTAGATTGAAACTGCGGACAGAAACATAACTGGGAAGTCAGCACTTGAGAGAAATTATGTTGTAGCCAAGGAAAGCAAGACAAAGGTCCTGGGAAAGCTCTGAGCTGACACATTCTGCTAAGGCCACTGATTGCAGATGAACCTGCATTCTCACCCTACCTCCACCAGAGGCTGCTACCTATGCACAATGGCTAAGTGTTTATGTGCATAAGAAGTTAAAACTGAAGCCAGGGTCAGATGTTTCCTCTTAGGCATTCCTTATTCTGCAAACATGCAAGAAAAAAGGGATAATTCTCTTAAAAAGACCCTGTTTTTCCTAGCTCTTTAATCTACAGACAGGTATATTCCAGATAGAACCATTTATTTCGGGCACTCTTTTCCTGCTGCTGAAGGATCTCTCTATTCTTACTCAAATTCAAGTTTGAATCTGAAATATTGAATTGCACTATTCTCTACTTTTTGTGTTTTTCCATATGTCTAATTTCATCTCACAGTGTCTGGCTTTGTCCCTATGGGCCTGGATTTCTGTGTTTATGTCTTCATCCTGGTCCTCTGACTATGACCAAACCTACAAAAGAAGTTCAAGTAGCATTTTAAATAGAGCTCTTGCAGACTTCATGTGAGAGAGAAAGGAGAATTGGATCTTAAGTCAGAGATTTGAGACTATTTCTGGATTTGCCACTTACTAGGTATGTGAACGTAAGCAAACCATCTTTTTTGCGTTTCAATTTTCTCAACTTTAAAATGAGAACGATGCTATTTGTAATATAGATCTAATTATTGTTATTGTTGTCATTCACATTTTAAGAGAACAAAAATGACATAATGTACAATCTATCCCATTGTTGCTGATCAGAACAATACAAGCACAGAAGGCTGGATCACAAGCTACGTACAAAGCCATGTGAACATTTGGAGTGGAGACATCTCTAAATTTGCATTTCTCACTTTTTTTAGAGCTATTGCCTTACTTCTTCGCTTATAGTGCTTTCTTTGAAGCAAGGATGCCATGAAAATCAGTCTTGTGACAGTGTTTATTCTAAAGTTCTTCACGGAGTCTCCTCGTGTTACTTTGTTGGTTCTCCATGTGAGCATTCACATTGAATGACTTCTTTGTAAAAAAGTCTTTTAGGCTAACCTATATTTGACATCCAAACAGCACAGCCGATCCATCAGCATTGTGCTCTCTGCAGTAGAGCTTGACTTCTTGGCAATTCAGTTCAATAAAGAAGCAGTGTCTTCATTACCTTATCCTGAGAGATGATTTTCAGAACCTTCCTAAGACAAGTCAGTGGACATGGTTCATTTTCCTGGCATGGGGCCGGTTGACTTTCCAGGTTTCACAGACCCAGAAAAATGGTTCTGTAGAACTTCAGTTGCTCATCAGTCCAATATCTCTTCTCTCCCACACTCTCCTTCAGAGTTTTTAAATGCTGAGCTAGTTCTGGCAATGTGTGCATCCTGTTTCCATCTAGAAAGCATCCCTGGGAAGGATCCTGCCAAGGTGAGTGAGCTTAGCCACAGCATTCCAGATTTCTCCGTTTACTATTATCAAGTGATTCCACATATGATTAATGCAGTGCTGTCTGGTAGAAAACCTTTGCTTTTTTGAGGTTAATGGTCCGGCCACAATTAGGACAAGCAGCAGAGAAACAAGCCATCATCAGTTGCATCTTCTCCCTTCTAAGATTTCCAGGTAGTTCATATCCATACTCACACTCTTACTAGATGAATGGCTGGTCCAGTCCCCTTATCTCCTTTTCTTTATCTATAAAACAGGGATAATAATAGACCCTGCCTTGAAGGCTTGTTGTGAGAACTAAATGACATTTCCACAGCCTTAAACACCATATAAATGTTGTTACTTTTTTTTAATTTTATTTTAATTTTTTTTATTTTTTGTTTTTTTAAATGTTGTTACTTTTAATGATAATTTATCATTGGTAACAGTAATATAAGTATTATTGGTATTTATAGCATGATGCAATGGAAAGGACTTAAGCCAGTTGTAGATGTTGGTTCCTCCTCTCTATGTCATGAACATGAGCTACCTGAGATCTAAAGGCCTTCTTTTATTTTTGAAACCGTAGGCAGAGGAGCACAAAACTTTGGTAAATCCTAATAAGTTTGTCACAATGGAAGTGTCACCTAGTTCTCTAATCCATCCTACAAAGAACTGAGAGATTCACATTTTTTTCAATAGAGATCTGATTATGGCATCTCCATATTCAACAATCTCCATTGGCAGGTTTTTCCTTCTAGAATAAAAGACAAATTTCTCAGCATAGCATTTAAAGCCTTGCACAATCTGGCTCCCAGATCTCTTTTTAGGCTTATTAAACTATCTTTCCCTTTAAACACTCTATATTTCAGCCAAATTGGCCTACTTATAATCTCTTAGCTTGGCACTCTTGTCTCTGTGCTTTTGTAGAGTCTGAAACCTATTCCTGGAATGCATTACCTTCTTATTTCCACAGTAGAGCATCCAAGGTCATTACATTACTTACACAATGATTCCTTCTGAAAATTTGGTAATCTAAATTGAAGGTACTTTGTGTATCTGGATTCCTACACCTATAGCTCTTTAGCCCCCACTTTTCATTTACTTTTAATTCATTTACTTTTAATAATCAGAAAGAGGTTATAATTACATCAAAACAAAGACATTTATTGAAATAGTAGGATGGAAGTCTTAACTTTCATGTTGATATCACTAAGGTGTCCACTCCTCCATAAAAACCTTTTTTAATTCATCTCATTGCTAATGCCCTCTTTCTTTGCAAATTATTTCCAATTATATTTTGATTGATTTCCTACTAAAGCAACATAAATTTCTTTTTATGTTTTGTGTGTGCCCCTAGTGTTAGACAATAAAGTGCCTTACACAAAGCAAACAAGTAAATGAATAAAAATGGAAATAACTATTGAGTTGAATAGTGCTCACCCCACCAATTAAATTATGGATATGTGAAATATGAAATGATCTTCAAAATTACCATGAATAAGGTGTGCCAAAGTTGTGGATACCTATAATTATTGTGGAATGAATAATTTCAATAGCTTTGAGATAAGATGTTGATTTTAAATATTAATTGTGATAGAAATGTGTACATATTTAACTAAAAAAAACTATTGGTTTGTTCTCTCTCCTTTTACCACCCCCTTTTAATATCTATTCATTTAACTAATAAAATATTTTTTCCAACCCTGCAAGATTTACTTAGCCCTATATACTTAGAGAAAATTTACATTCTTAGGCAAACTATCCATTAAATTGAGATTGCAGAATATATTTCTCAGCTGATGGTTTAAGGGGTAGTAAAGAATATCTGGGTTTTTAGATCCAAAACTGCAGTAGGAGCAGCTGGGAACCAAATACATTTTCTATCATATCATTTATAAAGAAATTAAAGCTAGAACCCCACTGTGTCATCTTCAATGAATCCCTTTTTATTATAGTCATTATTTTAACCACTATCATTCCATTTCATAAAAGCTCCCTTTTTTCCTGTTCTGTTTATGTTTGTGGGTACAATCATTGGAATGTGCTACAAGAGATGTGAAGAGAATTTGACCATTCCTTAGAAAATTCATTGCACAGTAAAAAGGCATCTTGGTTTTGTCATTGCCAAGTAGTATATAATACTGGACATATGTTCCATTTTCCTCACGATGCTATTTTCTATTTTGCTTTATTTTGTTTTGCTCTCCCTTTCTTTCCCTCTACCTCTCTCTTTCTCTCTTCCCCCCTCCTCTGTCTCCATCTCTGTCATTGTTTGTCTCTTTGTCTCTCTCTTCAAAGCATTATTCTGTGTCCTCCAAATGGCTCTATAATTTAGTGCTTTTTCCCATCTTAAATAAGTTTATTTAGTGCTGTCCAGAAATAGTTATTCAGACAATAAGCAGAGATACTAAATAAATGAAAGGACAAATAAATATGTAAATTAAACTAGTGCAAATTTAAAACCTACTTTTCTTCCCTTGTGAAATGTTCTCTGCCATTGTATGTGAGTCATAGCAGGAAGATGACCATATTTATTCTTTTTTCCCCTTTTTATTTATTTTTGTATTGTGAGGGTATGTGTCAGATGTTAATTGAGAAACCATTGTATAATAGATAATACTTTTTTTGGCCTTTATAGCCCAGACTAGCATCCTGCTGGTTTTCTGGTGAATAGGACATTGAGAATTCAGTGTTTTTTTTTTTTTCTAGAAACAAAATTATATAAATTAACATTTGTGTTGGTAACATGTGATACTTAATGAGAGGCATTGTGCTATAGTAGGTTAAAAAAAAAAACAAAAGAAAAACAAAGATTAAAAATCTGTCCTGAAAACTAGGAAACCCTTCTTCAAGACCTGCTTTTGGTGCTCATTGGTTTGGAATCACAAAGTTTTAGATCCTTTTATCTTTTTTTCCTTTCCTCTATTTCTCTTGATATGCTTCTCTACTTCCATAGATTTAGTTAGTACAAATATGTGAACCAATCTCAGATCCATTCATGCAACTCTACCCTCTCTTCTCACAACTAGTCTTGAATTTCCTTCCAGAAACTGAATATCTATAACTAAATGGCTCCTAGAAATTTTAATCCCATTATGTCTAAACATTAAGCTCATTACCTTTCCTTCAAAATCATTTGCTTTTCCAAACTTACTTTTTACTGCTCCAAACATCACTGTTCTAACACCTAGGCCATGTCCAAGGTGACACTTTTTGATTTTTCTCTGTATCTCGGGCTCACACCAATATTGATATGGATTTTAAAGTCCTATCGATTCTAAATCCAGGACATCATATACATGTATAAATATGTCATATGTACATATGTATTTTTTCAGTCTTTCTCAGTTGGTCTGATTCTTTATGACCCCATTTTGGGTTTTCTTGGGAAAGATCCTGGGGAAGTTTGCTATTTCCTTCTCCAGCTCATTTTTCAGATGAAGAAAACTGAAGCAAATGGTTAAGTGATGTGCCCAGAGTCACACAATTAGTAATGGTCTGAGATCAGATTTGAACTCAGAAAGATAAGTCTTCTCAATTTGTCTCTAATATTGCCACTATCTTGATGTAGGCCTTCATTGTGTCATATCTGGATTATTGCACCAGCCGTTTTGTTATTCTCCCTACTACAAATATCTTCTCTTTCTAGTCCATTTTGCACTCTGAATTCATATCGATCTTTCATTCAAAAAAACCAATTGGTTTCCTATTCCCCCAGTAGGAAATATCAAATTATCTATTTGGCTTGTAGAGCTCTCTATAACATTGTCCTGTCCTATATTTTGAGTTTTCTTGTACTTTTTTTTTTACATAGTCTACTGCCTTGTGACACTGACTTTCTTGCTATTCCTTGCAAAAGCTACATTTCCCAACTTCCTGTATATGCTGTTTTTTCCCAGGCCTGGAGTTCTCTTTCTCCTCATACCCATCTCCTGATTATCATTTCATTCAGTTGGCAGGCAAAATCATGAATTCAAGCTATTGCTTTAACCACTGTGTCACTTAGCTGACCCTTGAGACAACATGATGTGCCTAGAGTTGGAGTGTTCTCAAATTGGAGGCAGAGGCTCCTGGCTTTTCTTTCTCTCTGACATTTTACTCTTTCTCTCCAGAAAGGATTGGTTGTATGATGGTTACTTGTTCACTTCAGATACTCCCAGATTCTCTAGGAAGCATTTCCCTTCATTTTAAAAAGTTTTCTAAGGTACTTGTGTTTGAATGATTTGCTAAAAGAGGCAACTAAACTCACAAATGAGTAGAGTATAAACAGGTACAATCATTTATTTGCTGGTAAAATTCCATACTTGTAGAATTTTTTCTCCAGAAAACCATCTATCATATTTATAGTTACAGACATCTGTGATTGTTGATAATCTTAAATTTTTAAATTTATTTTGCTTTTTAATTTTAAAAAAATCTGTTATTATGCCTTTACCAACAAAAAAACCAGAGCCTTTCATTCAATTATTCCATCAGTGGAAATATATATTGCAAGTATTATTAAAAACAAGGCAATAATCAATTTGAAGATTTTCATAACAGAATTATATGTTGTAACAATTCAATTCAATATGTAGTTATTATACTGTGCTTGGTGGTATACATCTACAATCCTTGCTTTCATGCTGTGGCTGATGGATTGCTTGAACTTAGGAGTTCTGAAACCCCACAATAGCCCAAGGAAATAAGATGTTTGCAAGTCTTGCACAAATACAGTGAGTTCTGGGAAAATGGAAGTCGGGCTTCCATGCAGGTTGAAGAGGACTGAACCAGTTCAAGCCTGAAACTGAACAATTCAAAATTTCCATGATAATCAGTAATGAGATTGCTTCCGTGAATGGCCACAGGGAAAAAAAATAGCACTGTTCTGAAATGATAACAATAATAGTACTCTAGAACTTTTTATTAATGCAATTATTATTCTTGTTTTGCTTTTGTTTGTGTGTTTGTTTTCCCCTTTTCTGCCTGATTAGTCTTTAAATGAGACAGACACTCTATTCCTCAGGCCCTACTCAACCAGGGTCAACATTTAACTTCTACAAACTGGCCTTTGTGCTTTGACTCCTTGCATTTTTCTTTCTGTATTTAGATGAAGGCGTCTTGGAGATAACTGAACTTAAGAGCTCTGCAAGATCAAATCAGTTAAGGGTTAGTCATCCTGGACCTGAAATTCATGTAAGAATTTGACAGAGACTAAGTGTCACAAAGCTGGTGGCCACCTCAATGCATGGCCTACTTGACCCAGTCTGGCCTAGATAAAACAAAGTCATGGATTCAGTTATTGTCTGGGCTGCCTCTGGGAGTGAACCTTTCTGTGTGAATGCTATGAAATGTTTAATTGCAATCCCTCTCATCCCAGGGACAAAAGTGATGGATGAGACAGTGTGATTTCCTTCTTATTTGGGACTGAAATGATTTGCAACTTCTGCCCTTCTTATATTCTTATAGCAAATTATGTATTAAAGAAAATTGATACTAATTTGTTCAGTCATACTACAATGCTAATCACTGGGGGAAGAGATACTATATGGCTATAAGTGGTGATGGATATTAGGTAGAGTATACTGGAATGGGGGTTTGAGAAAATGATGTTAGGTATTAGAGAAAAATCAACCTGGACCCTCAAAGATATTTTCCTGGAACCTAAAGTAGTGATGATGTACTTTTGATACTGGATATTCCTGTGAGAATAAGAATTAAGATGGAGATAATCAGATTGTTTTTAGCTATATATGGATTCTATTTGTGATATAATTGGTCCCTTTACACTTATGAGGATGCTCCATTGATGAATGAAAGACAAGGATACCTTGTCTTTCAAGATTTATCAGTGGAAAATAACTGACTCCTTCCCCACCCTGGAATTTTAGATTATAATTGCACATTTCTTTGTGTGCTTCCTTCATAAGGCAGATTGTCTCCTTTTGTGCTGACTTTTATATTTATTGATTTAACTTCTTCTATGTCACAGAATCCTGTACAAGTACAGGTAATCCTGTACAAAATAATGAGGCTAATAGAAGTATGGATTTTGCACCCCTAAAATGTTGGTATCTCACTGAGAAAATATCTTTCTGTTTTTAAAGAGATTTAGCCTGCTTCTCTTATGAGATCATTGGCTTGCTGAACTAGAAATGCTGAGTAATCAAACCCAAGAGTGCAAGCCCTTTTTTTGGAGACCCTCCTTTTTTTATGGCTTTTCATTCTCTTTTTGGTTATTCCTTTTACAATGTGTGGCAAAGGGAAAACTTGATCACAGATTTTCCTAGATTTTTTTTTACTCTATTTTACCAAGCAATCATCTGGGGAAGAGAAAGAGAAATAACATTTTAGGTCATCAGCAAAATGTACTTAATCGGATACTTACTAGCTGTGTTGATCCTGGGTAAGTCACTTAATCATGTTTATTTCAATTTTCTTATTTGTAAAATGAGCTGGAAAAAATGGTAAAACCACTCCAGTATCTCTGCCAAAAAAAAAAAAAAAACTTCAAATGGGATCACAGGGAGTTTTGCACAATTGAAAATAATCAATAAAAAAGCAATAAGTCAACTTTTATGGAAAGGAAAGAAGATCTGACATCAACCTTTAGTAAAGTAGGTTCTGAAATATAAAGATTCAAAGACAGACATAAAACAATTCATTTCTGTAGGGAGCTTATCAAAGATATATATAAATATATATACATATATATATGTATTTTTCTATTCAGAGAATTAGTCAGTGTTCATTAGTGAACCATGTTAATACAGGAAAAAGAAATGACAGGGTATCCCAAGTCACATTATAGATTTAATGTTATAGCAATGAAATTATCAAAAAGATACTTTATAGAATGAATTCAAATAATATTTTTATTATTTTTATTATTTTAAATTACAAATTCATTTGGGAGTGAATAGAGCACCAGCCCTGAAATCAGGAGGACCTAAGTTCAAATCTTCCTTCGGACATTTAACACGTCCTAGCTGTGTGACCTTGGGTAAGTCACTTAACCCCAATTGCCTCAGCAAAAAAAAAAAATCATTTGGAAAAATATTACAGAATATGAACAAAAAGATTTGGCATTATCAGATGGTAAATTTTACTATGGTTTAAAAAAAACAAGAATGTAGTACATATGTATATATAATATATACATATGTATAGCTACAGATATATAGATATGTGAACAGAAAGATTAGTCAGTTAATTTGATAATATGAAAAAGAGGCTAGGAGAAAACATATACATCATATATGAGTTTGATAACTTCAAATTCAGCAGAATACTGAGGAAGGAGCTCTCTTTTTCTCTGAAGTGCTGAAACCAGTAAACCAATAAATAATTAAATAATGTGCAATTATCTCATTACATATATTCAGGAAAGTTTCCTTCTTTCTATGTAATAATAAAAAAGAACTTTAACATCATCTAAATATTCAATCATATCATTACATTATAGAAGATATTGTCTTTCACAACTGTTTATAAGAGGAAAAAAATAGAAAATGTCACGAGATAGTAGAGAATATAAAATACAAAATAATATCTTTGCATTAGACAAATTTTAATAAAATCTTTTCCACAAATAAACATTTTTCAGAATAAACAGTATAGACTGTGATTTGTGGTAGGGAGGCATTAATATATCTGGAATAACTTAATTAAATATTAAATAATTTAAAAGGAAGAGCCACCGATCTATGCAGTTAAAAATATTCTCAACTAGAAAGAAAGTGGAAGTTTCAAAATATTTTTCATAAATGAGATTATTAAGAAATCATCTAGGATGTATGATCTAGTAACTACTGACATAGAAAGTAAATAAATCCTGTGGCTCACCTTAGGCCTATAAACTAGTAAAAATCCTAGTTAGCTGGGAAAACTAATTTGTGAGTGTCTTCAGGACAAAAATAAAACTCAATTATTGTCAGGATGAGTATTTGTTTCTTTGGTCCTAGAAAACAATTTAAAATTAGGTAATAAAATTTATTGAGTTTTTCAAATTATTTGATCCAGAGATTATACTATAGGCACCATATTCTATAAAGATCATCAGAAAAGGCAACAGAACACTTGTTCAAAACTTTGATTGTTATAACTAATAATTTCAGTAACAAAAAACTTGAAATAAAATATATACATTACAATGTGAGATTGGTTAAACAAGTTATACTAGAGGAATGTAATGTAATGTTTTTATACCTTCAGTGGTGGCAATAGTAAAAAAAACTCAGGAAAAAATACATGAAAAATGTTTTTATGTCAATAAGGGGTAAAGAAAATTTAGCAAAAGAAACATAAAATAATCTAACTGAATAAACTCGGAATTACAAAGTTACATTAATATGAAGTTTTGTTCATTGTTTTCAAAAAAAGATTGATGCTGTCATGTATGGTATCTTGACTTGGACATGAATTGGATTTAAGGGAGGCAGAGTTGCTTCCAATCAATGAAAACTACTGGCTATCTAAAGGGCAAAAAGATTGGTTATATCAGAATGCAGTGGATGACGTTGGTCAATTCAATATCTGAGCGAGCTCTAAGAGCTCCACAATACCTGCCTCAGTCACCTTTATGGCTGTTGGAACTTGTTGCAGCTTCTTGGAGCCACAGGCAAAAATTGATTGAAGGTGGAGCTTCACTATCTGTTAAGAGAGCCCCTAATAGTGGCTGCTGGGGATCTAATTCTGACCAGCAGAACAGATACCTTCATGTGAGAGGAAGATAATGATACAAGAAGGCTGAGAGGCCATTGCAGTCTCTGAGCCCCTCCTTTTCCCTCTTGATTCCAATTTATTTCATTCCCAATCCACAATCTGAGTCAGTAAAGGGTAATTTGCAGTTCCTTCAAGTGTGTTACAATTCTCAGCTGTGGGGGCTTTTGGAGAATTGACCTACCCCTTCACACTTAGGCCTGGTCTTTAATAACTATCCAAAGGTGTATGAGCATCTCTTAAAAAACCTCACCAAGCCCACACACCAGAGGCATTATTCTTCCCTGAATACCCCATACATCCATAAGATAAAGGAAACAGAGCTAACAATACTCCAATCAAATAAAAGGGTAAGTGTTATTGACATGCTATCAAAGTTTAAAAATGCATCTCTTTTTTTCTTTTTTCTTTATTTTATTTGTTAGCAATCAATTAAATTTCTGGCAAGGAACTTTGTACAAGGGTAACTGTGTGTATGTATGTATGTATGCATGTACATGTGTGTATTTACGAGAAATATCTGTGCTGTCAAAATAAAGCATTTTTTTTTCCTAAAAATGAACAATGTGTGGGCATCTAGGTGGCACAATGGATAGAGCACCAGCCCTGAAGTCAGGAGGACCTGAGTTCAAATGTGACCTCAGACATCTAACATTCCCTAGCTGCATGAACCTGGGCAAGTCACTTAACCCCAATTGCCTCAGCAAAAAGCAAAAAACAAACAAACAAAAACAGAACAATATAAATGACACTTTGGAACAAGGGCTCGAGGAAGGAAGGAAATCCTTAATATTTTTATTTATGTTTTTATTTATACAACTAGGGTGTGCATAATGGATAGAGTGTCAGACCTAAAATCAGGAAGACATCTTCCTGAGTTAAAAAATAACTTCAAATACTTATTTGTATGTGATCCTAGGCAAGTCACTTAACTCTGTAAATTTTGATTTCTTCATCAGTAAAATGAACTGGAGAAAGAAATGGCAAATCACTTCAGTATCTTTGCCAAAGAAATCTCAAACAGAGTCATGAAGATTCAGACATTACTAAAACAACTAACAACAACAACAACAAATGTTCTAAAACTGGTATTTGAGCCATTACTATGGTCCTTAAGTGTCGTTGATCAATTATCCCAGGGAATCTCCCAAACCTTTCAATGATGATAAAACACTTCCCTCCGAAAAGAAATGTGGATCTTGTCTTAATTATCTTATTTTCACACTGTTTATATAAATTAGCTATTATTGTACACACAGATTACATTAATGGCACTATGGTTTAATATATTGATTTTATTCCATTTCAGTTCGTTAATGTTTTATACTGAATATAGAACTTGGAATATAGATTTCAGTGATTTTTAGAGAAATGGATTTCTTCTGGTGGCCCACAATGCAGAAAGTGTTGAATTTTCTAGCTTCAAGTGAAGGTTACATCATTTCCTAGTTTTGGAAAAGTTGTATTTCTTCTCTGGGTCTTTTTTTTCTCTTCTGTAAAATGATAGATTGAATTATATGAACAATGAGATCCCTTCTTGGTTTTAATTATACAATACAGTTTTTTCAAGGTCAGCTTAATTGGAATTTCAAACTCACCCAACCATAAAATAAGTAGGTTCAATTTGAATTAAAAAAAAAGATCAAGTAAGCAATGAACATGTATGAAATCTGTTGAAGATGTGGCCCAAAATGGATTTATCACTTGGGATTTATTAGTCAAAGTCCCTTGAACAAAAATAACCTTTATCACATATAATAGCATAATGATGAGTAAGGATTTCACAATAATGCAAAAGGTCTAGGTCTTTTTTTTTTTTAAAGAAAATGTATGAGAAAGCCTCAATATTTTAGAAATACAAAATCTGGACTTCTCACATTAAATAGAATATTTATACTAGGTATATTATTCTATTTATTTAGGTATAATGCTAGTACTTATACTAAGCACAATATAATACAACAAATGTCATTATATAAGTATGCAAACAGGAAAATGTTATCAAAAGATAACTAGCCTGATAGGTAAGGAAATATAACATGGATTCCATAATCACAACCTTAAACAAAAGGAAAAAAAATTCTCTTGTGGACAAAGCAAACTGGAGAAACCAAAAAAAAAAAATAGAATACTCCAATATGAAGTGAAATGTGAAGGCTCATTGTTTATTCAAGGTAAGGTCTTCTATATAAATTGAGGGGTTAACCATATTCTGATCAGAATATGTCCTCAGCATAAGACTACTCCTAAAGATATTAGTTATAAAAATGATTAAATTTTGGAAACATTTATTGAGAATGTTTAACAAAGACCAATTTGGTACAAAAAAAAATGAATGTAGCAATCTACTCTCCTCAACGATCTTGTTTCAGGGGGAAAACTTAGAGAGTTAAACTTAAAGAAATAGTTGCCAATCATACTGTTCCATTAATATTTGTTCTTGAGTGGAGAGTAAATGTTAGAGAAGTCATTCCCTTTTTTATTAAGACTGATTTTTTGTACCTGGTTGATTAACTGCTGGACTGGCCAAGCAGTTTATTATTCAAGATCATTACTAAGATTGGCAGTTATACTTAAAACAGATTCTGCTATGGATCTAATTGCTAGATCTCTGGTTATCTTTTTCTGAGCTTTTAAACCTCAAAAGATAATGAGTTTGATCTCTTTACAATACTCATTCATCAGAGATGAAAAAAATAGATACAACAGGACATATATAGATATAGATATGGAAAAATAAGGTATCTTTAGAAGTTCTTGCTGCTATTACTACTTCTGTGGCATTCTTTCTTCCTTCTCAATACAAGGCAGAGAGAGAGAGAAAGAAATAGAGGAGGAGAGGGAGATAGAGAGAAAGAGTATGCTCTTCTGTTCCCTCCAGCTTTTTTTTTTGTATGTACACAAAGTTCTGACACAGAAGCTAATAAAAAGACTTTCTATTACAATCCAATCAGCTGACCAGAAAGTATTCAAATATTTATATATTCATAAAGCTCTGAAATGGGCAAAGATCTCCACTACACACTACTAGAATAAAACTCTTAAGCTTCTGCCAGAGTTGTTTCCAGGCAGGATTTATTGTGCAAGCACTAAGAATGGGACTTCCATTCACCAAATCCCACCTCTTATATTTTGTTGTTGTTACTGTGAAAATCCATCCAATGAAGATATCTTGATCAATGACTTTTATCAAGTCACAACTACAAATTTTTTTGTTGCTTGTTATCTTTTTTTTTTTTTTTTGTGGTGGTGGTTGTTGTTGTTGCTTGTTATCTTAAGGAGGTCCCTTGGGCATTGTGTACTTAACTAATATGTGAATGATCACCTATCAGGTATTTCAGTAAAATCTATCCTAGCTTTCTAACTCTCTTTAATATATTTTAAGGAAAATCTTCACTCCATCAAAATTTGTGGCATGAATTATTAACTGTGGGCAATATTAAATTCTGCTTTTTACTGGATAATATTTTTAGTGAATGTCATTTTATTTATTTACTTTTTTACATGATTACTTCTACCTTATCTCTCAACCCTTAACCCCCCCCAAAAAAAAAGACTAACACTGAGTCATTCAATGATTTATTCTATGAATGACAAAAACTTAGAAGGCCTTTGTAGAATAAATGAAAATTATGCTTATTCTTTCATCTGAGCCCAATAAAAGTCTCCTTTAAAAAATCTAGTCAAAATTTCTTCACAAATTATTGGTAAAGTCTGTTATGATGTAAAAATGTAATTTTCTCTGGCATATATTTGGTGCCTGAGGCTAACTTCTATTTCATTCATCTTTCAAGATCTATCTGGCTGAATTGTAACCCTGGCACCACTAACCAATTACAGATCTAATCAAAGATCGCCATTCCAGAACAATAAAAAGCAACTCCTTTCTAACTACCCTTTATATTCTGTAATAAACTGGTACAAAATAGCAAAAAGTTTTCCTTTTATTTAAAAAAGATAATATGGGGATTTTGGAATTAAAAAATCTGATGAGCCAGATGACTTGATAGCTATAAGTCTGAAGAATCACATGTTGCTGAATTATAATCTTGATTTTTTTTACCATTTATTTTCTCAATTCTTTATTCAGAGTAGACTTTGTTCAATTTATTATGAATAAACTAATAAAAAGGGAAGATTTCTGATGGGCAGGATTATTACTGATACTTATATCATGTTTTCATATTTGCCCAATACTTTACATGCAGCATCTTATTTGGATTTCATAATAGACGTAGGAGATAGATTCTCATTTTATAGATAACCAATCTGATACTAAATGAGGACAGATGAGTTGCCCATAGTCATACATCTTGTAATCATGAGAAAAGTGATTTGAACCTCTCTTTTTGCCTCACTCTCTAATATTCCATGCATTATATCATACTATCTATCCTAAGGTTAGCCTGCATCTATTTTGAATTATATCCTTTAGATTTGGAATATCTGGGCTATATACTATATCATATTTGATCAATTCTGAGAAAATTCTAGGAAACTTTTTCTTTTCACATTTCGTTCATGTGGAAATTTTTATTTTTATCTAAATTTCTTTCCTGAATTTCAGGACTCTGAAATTCACTATAGTATTTCATATTAAATGATATTTTTGTCTGTTGCCTGATAACTATTGTGTAGCTTTTAAAAATTTTGTCTTCATTCAGGTGCATACAGAAAATATATTATCATTTTGAAGAATGTTATTTTTCAAAGCATATCCTCCTGGACAAAGGTACTTTTTATACATTAGTTAGCTAATTAGTTTTTTGCTATATCAGCACCAATATAACTACTTTTTCCTTCCTTCCTCCCTCTTTTCCTCTTTTCCTTTCTTCATATCTTCCTCCTTTTCTCCCTCTTTCCGTCACTCCCTCCCTTCTTCCTTCCTTTTTCACTCCCAATCTCCCTTCTTCATTTCCTCTCTTCTTTCCTTCCTTCCTACCTCTCTTCTTTTTTTCTCCCTTCTTTCTTCTCTCCCTGCCTCCCTCCCATCCTTCCTTCCTTCCTCTGTCTCTTCTTTCCTTTCATCTCCTCTTCCAATTCCTTCTCCTCTTCCTCCCCTAGGTCCTAGGAAGAAGAAGGGACTAATCAAAGACAGGATATAATAGCACTGACTAAGGGTTAGGGCAAGTCCTTTACATTTTTTTTTTATATTTTCTGTGAAACAGGCTACCAAGTGAGTGTTCATGCCAAATTTGGTGATTCTTTTACCACATCTATGGAGTCTAGATATGAGTTATATTCTAGCTGTATTCTCAAAAGTATCAGAGGCAATACTTGGGTAAGGAAAAAGAGTAATTCATACCATTTTTAAGTTAAAATAGCACCAAGTTTGGAAAAAGTCCCCAAAAAGCTAAAGCTTAGAATCAGAACCAGAGGCTACATATAAAAGGACCCTAAAATTTAAAGAATAATAATGTGTTATTCATTTACTGGAAAAATAAAATGCCACACTTAGAAGATAGTTTTTTCCTCTGAGTTGCTAAGGGAAATTAACTTATCAAAAATGTTCACATTAAATTTCATTCCCCAATCAGCTTGTTCAAAAATATGTTGTGAGATGTTAGCACCTTAAATGAACATCTCAGCTCTATGAAATTTACACATCAGTGGTATGAGAAGTGAGGGGACTTAGAATTTTCATAGAGAAACATTCCCCTGTTCATGCTTCAGAGTCTTTCTACACATACCCTTTGAATAAGTGATGTGCATTCACTTTGGTTTTCCTGATTAATATCACAGTCTGCCTCCTTAAATAATAAAAGCTATCCATTTCAATTCCCTAATCATAGATATATCTGTGATTTTATCCTGAACCTTGAGAAGATGTAGCATTTAATTTAATTTTAGAGTAAAACTTATGCAAATATATTCCTTTGCTTTCTCTCCTACCCCATTGAGCTCAAACTTCCAATCTTGTAGATTTCATTGAGTCATTTATTAAATGTAAACTCCCAGATTTATTTCAGGCTTCTTTTTTAATTTAATAGCTACTTCATATTCTTTATTTTCAGAGAAAGATTTTTGCTACCATTGCTGTCTTGGTAAATCGATGACTTATCAGAAGCAAGAAGAAATTCCCCCTAAATGATTCACTAGCCTTAGTATTAAAAGATTAGAATTATTAACATAGCAAGGTTTTATCAAGAAATATTTGGAACAGAAAGAAAAACACCTTTCACACATTTCAATTTACCCTACCCTAATCACAATTTGCCAATTAATTCTACAAAATGTTTTTTAATAGGTTATTTTATTTCTGTAGAAAAATCCCAAAAGAGACTAACAGAAATAATAATTAGGTAAACTGGGTCAAAATCCTGATTCTTTGTGATAGATTGAAATTACAAGTCCTCAGTTCAAAGTACACTATTATAATTATCAGATTTATAAATGAGCAAGAAGAGATCTCAGAGATTGGTCAGTAATTCAACAATCATTTATTAAACACCTACTGTGTACAAAGAACTGTGTCAAATGTTATTAAAGGAGAAAAAGTTACTACACTTAAGAATTCCTATTTTGAAGGAGAAGATGGACAAATCACAATTTAATATATGCATGTACATATGCATTTATAATTTATTACATATGTATAGATACATACAAATGAAAAGGGGGAGAAAAGAGAGAGAAACACACACACACAGAGAGAGAGAGAGAGAGAGAGAGAGAGAGAGAGAGAGAGAGAGAGAGAGAGAGAGAGATTTCAGAAATAAGGAACTAGGAGGAGGAAAAATTGAGGGAGCCATTCTGAAGCAATTGGTATTTGGTGTGAATCTTTAAGAAAGTCAGGAGGTGAGAAGGGAAAACATTCTAAGTATTTGAGAGATACTCAATTTAAACTGTTTAAAATAAAGAAATATCTGGATGGAACAAGTTGCAAAAATAAGAAAACTGTTGTGTTCTTGGAGAGGGTATAAAGTATATGAAGACAGAAAAGGGAAGAAGAGACCAGAATATAAAGGCTTTTAAATGCTCAAAATTTTATTTCATCTATTTTATTCAAAAAGTAATAGAGAGGAATCAGAACAGGCAATGAGGAAATCAAACTATTACTCTTTGTAGACAATATGATGATATACTTAGAAAATCCTAGAAAATCATCCAAAAACTTATTCAAAACAATTAACTGCTTTAGCAAAGTTGCATGATATAAAATAAACCCACACAAATCATCAGTAATTCTATATATTACTGACACAAACCTGCAGCAAGGGATACAAAGAGCAATTCCATTTAGAATAACTATACACAAAATAAAATAAAATATGTGGGTGTCTAACTGTCAAAACAAACCCAGGAATTACATGAATACAATTACAAAACACTTCTCACACAAATAAAGTCAGATATAAACAATTGGAAAAATAGAAATTGCTCATGTGTAGGCTGAGCTAATATTATAAAAATGACAGTTCTGTCTATATTTATCTACTTGTTTATTTCCATACCAAACTGCCAAAATTTATTTTATGGAACTAGAAAAAATAATAACATAATTCATCTGAAAGAACAAAAGGTCAAGAATATCAAGGAAATTTAAAAAAATACAAAGGATGGTGGCTTAGTAGTACCCTATCTAAACCTATATTATAAATTGTCATCAAAACCATTTTGAACTGGTTAAGAAATAAAGTGGTGAATCAGTGGAATAGGTTAGATTCACAGGACACAATAATCAATGGCTATAGCAATCTAGTATTTGATAAACCCCCACATTTTATCTTCTGGGATAAGGAATCACTATTTGACAAAAGTTGGTAGGAAAACTGGTAAATAATGTCAGAAACTCGGTATAAATCTACATCTCACACCCCATAAAATAAGATCAAAATGGGTACATGATATGTGCATAAAAGGTGATAGCCATAAGCAAATTAGGAGAGCAAGGGATAATCTATCTATCAGATTTCTGGAGAAGGAAGAAATATAAGACCAAGGAAGAAATAAAGAATATTATGAAAGGCAAAATGGACAACTTTGACTACATTAAATTATTTTTTTGCACAAAGGCAGCAGAAACAGGATTAAAAAAGAGAAGTACAAAGCTGACAAAAACTATAGCCAGTATTTCTGATAAAAGTTTCATATCCAAAATACATAAAAAGCTGTACACAATTTATAAGAACACGTCATTCCCCAAAGAATAAATGGTGAAAGGATATAAAGACAATTTTAAGATGACAAAATTAAAGCCATTTATAGTTATCGAAAAAATGCTGAATCACTCTTTCAGAGAAATTTAAATTAAAACAACTCTGAGATAGCACTTCACACCTCTCAGATGGGTGAAGGTGACAGGAAAAAACAATAAAAAATGTTTGAGGGGTGGTGTTGCAAAACTGGTACCCTAATGCATTGTTGGTAGAGTTGTGAAATGAACATCCACTCTGGAGAGCAATTTAGAACTATGCCAAAAGGGCTATCAAAATTTGCATACCCTTTAATCCAGTAGTGACAATACTGGGTCTATTTCTCAAGAAAATCATAAAGGAGGAAAATGGATACACATATGCAAAAATGTAGTAGTTGTTTTTGTGGTAGCAAAGAACTGGAAAATCAATTGGGGAATGGCTGAACAAGTTGTGGTACATGAAGGTAATGGAATATTATTTTTTCTATAAAAATGATGAACAAGCTGATTTTAGAAAGCTCTGAAAAGGTTTACATGAACAGATACTAAATGAAGCAAGCAGAATCAGGAATACATTGTACACAATAACAACAAGAATATATGATTATCAACTAAGTGATTCTTCTAAATGGTTCAAAAGGCAATCCCAATAGACTTTGGATAGAAAATGCCATTTGCATCCAGAAAAAGAACTATAGAGACTGAATGTAAACCAACACATGCTGCGTTCACTTTTTTGTTTGTTTGTTTGTTTGATTTTTCTCTCCCTGGGTTTTTACTTTGTGTTCTGATGTTTCTCTCCCAACATGATTCACAAAGCAATGTTTATTAAAAATTAATTAATTATAAAATAAAAAGAGTAATAGGAAACGAGAGAGTGTTTAAAATATTGAAAGGTGAACTAGTTAATTATATTCCCCTCAGCAAATTCCCATATATATATATATATGTATATATGAGAAAGTTTTTTGTTAGTCTTTCCCTTCAAAGCCTATATTTCTATGCCCTAACTCACTATCTTTCCTTTACTCTAGGATAAAGAGCTTTGATAGTACTTTTGTTAAAAAAAAAAGTCTCAGGATTACAAAAAGACAAAATGTGACTCCTCTTATCTTCCCAATTTTACCTTGGTAGAAATCACGCTGCCAGAACCAGTTATCAACATATCTATGAAGGGCAAAGGCAGGGTTTATTTTTGTCACTGCTAATCCTTCAGCCCTGGTCTTAGGACTGTTATGGTTTCCAGGACCATTTAAAGCCTTATCCTAGATAAAGACACAGAGAATAAGATGTCAGTAGTCCTAAATATGCTTTCCCAGAAAATCACTTTTCCTACATAGCAAAGATATAGTTTTAGCATCCAATTTCCACCTGCTAAAATAAAAATGTGGAAATCCAGGTCAGATGGTATTAATTTCAAAAACCATGTTTTCTTCAGGTTTTGTTTTATACTTTAGAAACTGTGGCTCATTCCTTACCTTGCCCCACATTGCCAACATGTTGGTATCATTTCTTAATGCTCAGCTATTACAATCATTTTTAGGAGACAGAATTGGGATCCATTGTCACCTTCTTGAACTACATCAATATAAGGAAAATCTTGTAGGCAATCTACTAGGCCATTTGAATCAAATTCGAGTTTTGTCACATACATGTATGATCATTTGCCAATAAATCAAGAGATGAAAGGTACTTTCAAAGTCAGCTGATCTGACCCCATTATTTTTCAAATGATAAAACAGAAGCAGGGGAGGCTAATTTATTCAAAGTTACATAATAAAATAATAGTCACAATGTGAACCCCGGTAATTTGATTAGAAAGTCTGCTCTATTCCATTGTCCTTCAGAGTCAATTAATTTATCGGAATTTCTGTGACTTCATCTGTAAAGTGAACCATTTGGACTATAACATCTCTAAGTTGTCTTCCAGATGTAAAATTATACTCTGGTCAGTTTATTTAAACAAAATAACTAAAGGGGGGCAGAGAACAATCAAAATCATTTTACCTACTAGGTAAGTTTAAGATTCTCCAAATGAATTCATTCATACACTCTTAGCATTTGGAGACACAAACATTTTGTTGTCTGGGAATGTAGGTCTGGTTAGGTGAATGATATTGTTAAGAGTGGAGCAACAAAAGAAAACCTATAATGAAGCAAAGAAAAATGGGCATTTATGAGTACAGCATGTAGTATTATTATATATTTTCTTGAAATGTAATTTATTATTTCAGATTTTGAATGTTGTTTTGTATTGCTATGTACATACCTATTTTTTTTGCTTTTTCTATTTTTATTTGAGTTTTAAATAAATAAAGAACAAAGAGAAGAAAAAATGGAGCAATGAGGATTATGAAAACAGAATTGTAATATTTCGGAAAGATATTAATATTTAGAAGACGGGATAAAATATTGCCTTTTATATCTAATTATCAAAGGCTTAAATTCTCTAAACCTCAGTTTGCTTATTTATAAAATGGGAGTGAAAATAACTGTTGGAATTAGGTTATAGGGTTGATATCAGTTAGTTGAAACCGAGATAATTTATATAAAGAATTATAAAAACTTTAAAGTAACATAAAAGTAAGTTCAGACTTAATAGTCAGTCCTACAGAATTCCATGTAAAGTATTATTTTTGCAAGGTAGCGCAGGGAATTTTGGCAATTAAGAGTTAACTGTCATATGAATTATTGACTTTAAGCACTGAGACAGGAGCAGTACAAATTCATCCCTGAAGTGATTTCAACAGTTAAGAGTCAACGGAGAAAGAATCTTTGAGGAATTTGGAGAGTTAACGTTCTTGGAGAGTTGTCTTGTAGAGAGATCAATAAGACACTTTGTAAGAACTGAGTTTAACTGCCATTCCTGAGAGGAACTGAATTTTTATATTTCTTTTCTTCCTGACAAGAACTGAACTGAGTTAACTTATTCTGTGAAGTAGGGAGTCTCAAAAAGATTTCTGAGGGAAACTGAGCCAATTTGAGAGCTGTCCTGAGAAGAACTCAACTATTTTCTTTTGACAAGAGATAGACAGTTAACTAACACTTCTGAGAATTGAGGGAAGATGTCTGTCTAAGAGGAACTGACTTGACCACATTTTGAAGAGATATGAATTAAAATGATTCCAATATTATGGAGATGAAGATAGGTGGCAATGAGTTAGAGCAGGAATTTTTTGACTTAAGGTCTATAAATTTTTTAACAAGTGAATTTCAATGTAATTATTTTTCCTTGTAACTTATGCCTTTAATTTTATAGTTTTAAAACATTTATTTAAGAGCTTCATGTATTACAGAAGATCACAGGATCACCAGTGAGAACCATAAGAAAAAGAAAAATAATATAACATGCTTTTTTATAAGGTTGTGTGTGTGTGTGCGTGTGTCTGTAAACTGTTAAAAGAAGTATAATAATTGACTTGTTCATTCTTTTTTTCCCTCTCAAAGGTAAATCACAAGAAGTGATTCTGACCATGTCTTTCCTCCTTACTTAAATAACTATAATTAATAATGTATATGATCAGCGATATTTTAATTGTTTAAGGCCATAAACGTAGGGTTTAAGAAAGAGAAAAAAAAATGTAACTTTATTTTGAGGGGGGAGTGTTTTTGCTTTTCTAATAAACCAACATGGAGCTAATTAAGTAAAAAGATTTTAGATTTTAACATTGGTGTGTTCATTCTTGACAGAAATATCAAACTCCTATGGAAGCAGACCATAAGCAGCACACCAAACTCTCAAGTCTATATGTTTGGGAATTTATCAAAATAAATAACTAAAAATAGACTACAAAATTGTGGTTTTCTAAGTCAACATGTGGCCTTCAATGATTTGTTCCTATATTCCCATTTGAGGATACCACATGAAAGCTTTTGTTGCAGACTCTGAATCTCTTATCTATACCTTTCCAAAGAAGTGGTTTCACATGGCCATTTCATCCATGAGATTGTCAAATACAATATGGAATAGTCTGCGATCTAAACATTCAATGATATTGCAGATGATGTGAGTAGAAAAGAAAGAGATGAACTCATCTTTACAAATATAATGTCCTTCAAGATTAAAAATAAACTTCTGGAAAATAGGAATTAAGTGGCATTTTTCTTTGTATTAATAATGTCTAGCAAAATATCTTTGCATCATATGGGATAAAATAGAGTATTGGCTATAGGGTTAGGTGATTTAATTTCGACTGCTAAGTTTCTACTGAGCAGCTCAGTCTAGATTTTTTTTATGACACTACTTAGCTCAAATAAATTTAATTTATAATAAAGCTCACACTAATACAGTTTAATTGCATGAGATATGGCTCTGTGTGTGTGTGTATGTGTGTAGGTGTTTGTAGAGACTGAGTAGATAGATAGATGGAGAGAGAAAGAGACACACAGAAGGGATTGATAGAGAGATAGATAGGTAGATAAATGCATAGAGAGATAGATAAGAGATAGATAGATAGATAGATAGATAGATAGATAGATAGATAGATAGAGAAAGATGATAGCTAGTTGCCAGAGGAGTTAGGGACTGAACATATTGAATAAACACAGGAGAATGACAAAACTACAGGAATGAATATTTTAGGCAAACATCATGGTCTTTTTGAGGTCTAGTTCTATATAGGTAACATTAGAACCATAAGTCTATATGTAGTGGAGTAAATGCATTAGAACACATCCTCAGTTTAAATGACAGGGGAAAATGCATTTATAACAGAACATATCACCACTTACCTAAATCTGAATTAACTTGAAATTTGATATTATACACTATAGGGATGGCAGAAGAAAAAAAATGGAAAGGGTAAAAAGAATAACTGAAATAGATTAAAGAATCCAGAAATGAGAATAATTTAAGGCTGTTGACCATACATTCTGACAAATATGTTTTGCTACTAATGGATGTTTGCTTGTTTAATGAAAAAAATTCAATGTGTTCTTTGACTTTTATTTCTCATTTTTAAGGCAGGATAATATCTAGGGGTAGCCATGTGTTTGGAAAAAAGAATAGGGATTCAAGGGGATAGATTAGTTATAGAGAGCTGGAGGCTGAGCAAAATTCATAATAACTGATGGTAACAGAGGCACAAAGCTTTTTTCAAAAGCAAACAACTAAAAAAGGAGACAAACACAATGCTAAACCTAATTGGAGTGTACTCTGGACAAAACATTATCAGTTTCCAGGATTTTTTTATATAGAATCTAACAAAAACAAGAATCACATATGGTGGAAAATTTTAAGAATTATATGCCTGGCACAAACCAGATCTTTCCTGACTTTAAGAAGGGAGAGTGGCCAGACCTTATAGCTTTTCTAAGAAAAGTTACTAATAAGATATGATTGATTACTGTTTTTTTTAATACAAAAATATTTTGATGCTGATTTTTACATGCATCATAACTACACACTAAATGGTTTTCATCAATGAGAAAAATTTTATTATGAAGTTTGTTTCAAAATTTCACAAGCATTCCTATTAAAGAATATAGACTAGGTAAGCTTATATTTATATATATTATCTTTTTTCTGCATTTGATCATAACACAGCGACACCCCAGTTCTCAAATTTTCTTTTCTCAATGTTTTTATTAGGATTAGTATTGAAATGATTTGATCCAACTTTTCTTTTGTTGTTGTTAACAGAGAGAATTGTATTAGTGTCAATATCTTTGATATTTTTAGGTGTCTTCTAAAATCATCTAATTAAATAATGAGAACAGCTTATGAAAAGTCTTGTGTGATTTTAATTTGTGGTATCTATAACTCCTTTCCTAAAGTCTCTTGAATAGAACTCTTTTTCTCCCTGTGGAGATGAATTCTGTACCCTGTCTAAGTGCCAGGACAGAATTGGAGAGAGGAGAGTTCCGGTCTTCTTCAGTCTCCATTAGGACTCTTCATACTCATGTTGCTTTGGGAGCTTCTGGTTTCCATCTTCAGAGGAAAGATGGAAAATGCCAATGAATGTCAATGCTACTTCAAATTGCTAAAAGGAAAAAAAAAACTCTAGGAAGATAAGAGAGGAACTGATAATCTCCCTCCTGTCTGTATCACCAGCTATGTTACACTGCACTGGAAATGTTGAGAAAATTCCTTGTGAGAGAGATGTTGAACTCTAGTTCTCTATCTCTCTCTGTCTCTATCTTTCTCTCTCTTCTCTTTCTCTTTTTCCTTTTTTTTCTCTCTTTCTCCCTCCTTCTCTCTCCTTCTCTTTCTCTCTCTCTTCTTTTTCTATCTTCTCTTTCTCTTTTTGCTTCTCTCTCACTTTCTCTTTCTTTCTTTCTGAGTTTCAATCCTTTAATCTGTATTATCTTCTATATATTCTTTTACATAAACTTTATTTAATTTTATTTATTTAGTTATTGGTTATCATTTTGGATTTTTCCCTCTTTGCTAGATATATTCCAAGGTGAGAAAGGGATAAAAGCTTTGATTTAGAGTTTGGGGACTTCTATATGGAATCCTTCACCCAATAATGAAACAACAATCAGACACTAATTTGAACCTGATCATATGTCCTAGACCAACAATATTTAAGGGAGTAGACAGATATAAAAATTCTAGCCTGGTTTCTCCATTTTTAAAGGATAGCATGAGGGTCTATGGTCCCAACTCCCTACTTCTTCTCTTGGCAAGAATAAAGGTTTCTCTTGGAGACAGACAGTGGGAAACGAAGTTAAAATCTATCTTGTCTCCTTTCAAACCAAATAGAGGACAGCCATTGGTCACACATGGAATTTCAACAAATGTTAGTCCTCTGTCTATTTGGAAAAATAAAAATTGCCTTTGGTAGGAAACATGATGTCCTGGTATCTCCAAAACAATGGTTTATACAAATCTACTGATTTATAACAAAAGCAAGCATTTCCATCTTAAATCACATAATTGTCCATATGGTAAACAGATTAATTAAAATTCTTCGAATGAAATATTGACTTGCAATTATCGAAAGACATTTCATTGTGCTTTATTATATAACCATCCTGAGTAAAAAAATCACACCATATTTTAAAGGAATGATCTTTGAATTTCAATTGCTAGGTAGCTGAGGCTCTTAAAGGTACACACATGAGTTCAGTTAAAGATATGGTCTTCCATTGGATTATTGAAAATCTAGTTTCAGTTAAGTTGTACCTTAGAATAGATTAAAAATCCACTAAATTAAATATGTGTTGACATGCTATTTAATATGTAAATAATAATGCCATTCCTATCTCATTTGGTAGACTAAGGTGTAAGACTGTACCATAAGCACAAGTGTGAAAAAATGTAATGATATTTAATTACACAAATAAACACAAATATAAAAGAAAGAAAAATGCTATCAGATTAAGGAAGAAATGACAAGATTTTAATTTAATTCAAGTCTTGTCAGTTATTAAAGGCTTACCATGTGAAGAGCTTTTCATCAGGAATTTGCTTGGACTTCAACTGAAATTTTCTATACTTGCACTTCCTCCATTATACATATTCATACTTTCTTTTTAATCTTCCTATTTGTGGTCAACAGATGGGTGAAACCAGATTGAGAGTAAGTGATCGGCCTTAAACCTGTCAGTCAATTAAGGGGTGTCTATTACAAGCAAGGAAAGGTTTCCTCTGATGGCATGGGCAATTAAGAACAATGTGTTCCAGTGGCCAAGAAATGAAGGAAACAGACTCTGTGGAGAACTCAGAGGTTGGTCAAACATTGAGGATGCTAGGTTCATCACCTGCCTCCTGGGCCTTCACCAATCATTCTGGCTTTTGTCTTTTCACTGGATTTCTATGACTGTAGAAGAAAGTTAATTTGGAAGTGTAGAAGAAGTAGTATAGAAGAAATTGTGCGCATCTCTGATTCGCTTAAATATAATTCATGGACAAATCAAGACATCACCAGTTATATCATTTATCTTTTTTTTTTGGAAATGGAGGAACAAAAACAAGAAGAGCCTTTTATTAATCTCCATGCACAAAAGTAGGTATCCATAGCTAATATATACAAAGCCTGCTCACATGAACATTCCCGTGGCAGAAGGGGATGGGGGAAATTTATTTCTAAGGTTCAATAATGAAGGAAAATTGTAGTTTGTGCTTTCTATAGACCAATTATCACAGGAAGTTCAATCCTAAGGGAGATAAAATACATAAACTAATAATAAGTTCATTCATTAAATGAGACATATAATATGTAAACTAATAACAATAAAGGTTAGAATGTGATAAGAAAATTATTCTGGGGATATTTGAGGGGGATGAGAAAAATATCAGATGGAGGGATACAAGAAAGCTTCTTGGAAGATAGGGCACCAAGGAAGAATATTGCAAAGAATGCCTACAAATGAAGGAATATTTTTAAAGAATAGGATAACAAAGATGGAAAGTCTGAATACATCTAGATAGAAGATAGTAGAAAGATATTAGGGAACATCTATTTCAGAATGGATGGAATTCAATGTCTGTGAAAGGGGAATCACATGGAATAAAGGAAATAAGATATTTTGTAGAATAGGGAAGTCTGTAAAGTCAGACTAAGGCTAACTAGAGCCACTTACAGCACTTTTATTATAGTTTACCTAGAGATCTTGAGTGCTTCAACTGTGATAGTGACCATATTTTTGGATAAAAAGAGTTCAGTCTAAAAATACAATGCAAAAAATAGGAGAAAAGAGGACTTCAATTCATTTGAATTCAGTTGGGTAGGATGAGTGTCTAAGATGTGAGAGAGGAGCATAATGTTTTTATATTCAGAGTTGTAAAGAACCTCAGATGTCAACTAGTCCAGTCCCTTCATTTTACAAATCAGAAAATTAAAATTTAGAGAAGTTAAACTACTTGCTCAAAGTCTCACAAATTAAACTTGCAGCAGAGCTGAGATGCAGGTCCAAGTGCTCTGATTTCAAGTCTATTGCTCTTTCTATTGAAGGATACTACCCTTCCCCACTCACTTTCCAGAGCACTGTGGGATTTATGGGGATTATACAATGATAAAATGAAAGATACTGACTGCCCTCAAGCAATGAACATTCTATTGAATTCATAGATTGAGTGAATAAGAGAAAAATGAGGGAAAATAGTTACAAAGTGGGGTCTTGATGCTGGGGTGACTAAATTAAGGATAGTATCATGAGCACAAATTGATCTTTGCATGAGAAGATCCTTATGGATGGAAATTTAGATATTTTTATTTTAATGTACCTGTGGGACATCTGGGTGTAAATATATAACAGTTTCTGAATAGAGATGCAGTGTTGTATTTCAAAAGAAATGGAAGAAGAAATACTGAAGATAGATGGATAAATGGATATTTGACATTAATTAGAATAGCACAAAAAAGATGATAACTAGGATGGTTAAGGGCATCAAATTTGAGCCACTGAATAATCAATGAAAACAATTGAGTATGTGGTACTTAGTTTGGCATAGAGGTAACTCAGAAGAATATATTAAATATGGTTTAATATTAAAATAGCTCTCAGGTGGAACCAAAATAAAAATTGTTCTATTTATCCCAGAGAGCAGTATTAAAAGCATAAGATAGAAAAAGAAAATAGAAAGAGTTATGCTTAATGTATGGAATACATTTGTTACAACTGAACAGATAAAAAGGGTTTTATACTACTTCAGAAAATATCGAGTCCCTCCTCCTTGGAGAGCTTCAAGCAAAGGCAGTGTGGCTTTTGGTTGGATATGTTGCTGAAGGAATTATTATTTAGGCTAGATGAATTCTGAAATCTCATCCATTTTAGAATCATTGCCCTAGCAACAATTTGCATAGAAATTATATGGAGACCAAGACAAAGCCTTTATACTTAAGAAAAACAACAAAATGTGACTAGGATTTGAAAAGTCTGTTGTTGTTGGAATTGTGAATGGATCCAACCATTCTGGAGAGCAATTTGGAACTATGCTCAAAAAGTTATCAAACTGTGCATACCCTTTGACCCAGCAATTTTTCTACTGGGCTTATATACCAAAGAGATCTTAAAGAAGGGAAAGAGACTCACACGTGCAAAAATGTTTGTGGCAGCCCTTTTTGTAGTGGCAAGGAACTGGAAGCTGAATGGATGCCCATCAATTGGAGAATGGCTGAATAAATTACGGTATTTGAATGTCATGGAATATTATTGTTCTGTAAGAAAGGACCAGCAGGATGATTTCAGAGAGGCCTGGAGAGACTTGCATGAACTGATGCTGAGCAAAATGAGCAGAACCAGGAGATCAATTATACATGGCAACAACAAGACTATATGATGATCAATTCTGATGGACATGGTTCTTCTCCACAATGAGAATAGGTCAGTTGCAATGATCTTATGATGATTAGAGCCATCTATACCCAGAGAGATGTCTGTGGGAACTGAATGTTGATCACAACATAGCACTTTCACTTCTTTTGTTGTTGTGTACTTGAATTTTATTTTCTTTCTCATTTTTTTCCTTTTTGATCTGATTTTTTTTGTGCAGCAAGATAATTATATAAATATGTATGCCTATATTCAATTTACATATGTTTTTACCATGTTTAACATATATTGGATTACTTGCCACCTAGGGAAGAGGGTGGAGGAGGGGAATTGGACCACAAGGTTTTGCAAAGATCTATGTTGAAAATTGTCCTTATATGTGTTTTGAAAACAAAAAGCTTCCAAAAAAATTAAGGGGAACAACTAGTTGAAAAAAAAAGTAAGAAAAAATGTACTAGGGAAAAGAGTTATACTCCTTCTAAGAGTTTAGCAATGAAATATCAATGAGATATAGGGCAATAGCTTGAGTGGATGGTGTCATAAAGGAAATCCTCCCAACCTACAGTCTAGCATCCTTTTTCCCTCTAAATTCTTTTAGCTTGATCTATCAAAAACTAATTTGCTTTTATAATCCCATGAAAAGCCAAATCACCTGGATGTATTTTTAAAATAATTTCATATAATAAATGTAACAAACTAAGACAAATTTGCTCAGTAGTTGGGAAAATATTTCTTAATAATAATTACACTGTTACTTACTATTTGTAGCTAGATAATTTTGGAATTTTTAGATAACTAAGTTACCATAATTACATCTGCCAAAATAGTAAGGTTGAGCTGGTAAGCAGAAAAGGAGTAAAATTAGTTCAGATAAAAAGGAAAGCAAATACTGTGACAGCAAATATATTTAAGAATGTTTGCTCCTCTAGTCAAATTAATATAGATGCAGTCAGTGGAAGAAACAAGAATTGATATGTAGGGATTAAAGCTGTTTTTACATACTATCTGAGACCATGGAGTCAGTCAAACTATCAGTCAACCTAGGATAAGATTCAGTCTGTTTGATTCGGAAGCTAGCTATTTAAATAAATTAGATCTACCTTTAAAGCTCTGTTTATTTTAAAAAAAAACATTTTAAACACCCCCAAATTTAGCCAATTAAGCAGTTGTTTTTTCTCAAATTTAGGCAGTGGGTTTAACCTATGGTTTCCTCTCACCACAGGATTGTGAATGGATTATTAGTTCCAAGAGGAGAGGAAAGAAAGGAGAAACTAAAGTTTAATAAGAATTATATGCTAGGCACTGTACTAAGAATCATTGTTCTTCTTGATTTATTTTTTCTTCAGTAATACTCTACTCTTTGTGACCCCATTTGGAGTTTTCTTAGCAAAGATACTGGAATTACTGGATATTTCCTTCTCTAGTTCATTATACAAATGGGAAAACTAAGGCAGGCAGGTTTTAGTGTCTTGCCCAGAGTCACACAGGCAGTAAATATCTAATTTCAGATTTGAACTTCCTGAGTCCAGGCCCAGCACTCTATCCACTGTACTACCTAGTTATTGAGTAGAAAGGATGAATAAAAGGACTGTCCCAAAAAACAGTGAATTTTAATCTTTAATACTACACCAAATCTTTTGTAACATGATGTAAAAGTCAAAAGAAAGAAAATCTCTGATTTCAAGGTTATTTTCTGATGGCAGAAGACAATTCAAGAAAGGGAGGTGAAAAAATACACTGTGGAAAAGAAAAGATGGAGGTATCTTCTCCATCTTAAATGGGGCCATAGTTTTTAAGTCTGAAAGTCATACAGACAGAAAGGATGAAAAAAAAAGGTGAATTGAACCTTTCCACAAAATGAAGGTATTAGGGTACTTTGGACTTAACTCTACACTGCTTTATTATTTTCATATATATTGAAATCCAAAAAGTTGGCTCCTTTGGGGTGAACTTTAGGCAGGACACAGAAGGATCACGCAGATTAGGTAGGATTTTATAGACTGCAGCCAGGATCACATAACGGAACTAGTAATTCAGAGAGATCCCAGTATCTTTGATGGATATACTTTACATATGTTTCAGTGATGGATATGTAGGCTCTATCTGTAAATAACTGATTAAAAAAAACAACTAAACAACACAACACCAATTAAACAATATTTAAAATAATATTTAAATAACTTCATCTAATTTATATCCCTTGCCCCAATTGCTTATCTGCATATTTGGGTGGCAACATGTTAGATGCTACATCCCTTGCCCTCTGCCTCCATAATATTCTTGATAATTTATCTTAATCAGTATTTTTCTTTTACCACCTGATTTTAATATATCTGGAAGCATTTGTAAGAAATTTCAGGTGCTCTTTATGCAGCAGACTGAACATAGTCTACCAAATTTATCCTCTAGCTAAAGTTGTCTTATTTCTTAATTCTCCTTCCAGCAACCTTCATAGAACAATATCTCATCATTTCTCTTCTAAAGTTTGTATTATAATGCTTTTGAGGTAGAGATGTTAGATCCGCACACAGTCAATCTGCTTGTTGTATAATGTGTCCATTTGGACAATTCAAAGCTCCTTTATTTTGCTTCAATTTCTCATTGTCAGTTTTTTTAAAAAACAGTTTTAAAAAAGCCAAAAAAATAAGAAAGGTGAAATATATCAATCAGGCAATTATGGGATTGTTTTTCTCATGAATTGATAACTCCTAATATTTATGTTGTGATATACAGTTTGCAAAGTACTCTCTCTATATATTATTTTATTGTACTTCACAAAAATTAGGAAAGAAGAGTTACCATTATCAAACAGATTTTAGAACTGAAGAATGGAAGACCCAGGTAGGACATGTGATTTCTCTATGGTCATTCAACTCATAAGTGTCTAAATTGCTATTCAAACTCAGATCTTTCTGACTTGTGCTGCTTACCTATCATTAAATAACTCAAAAAATGTTCTTCATAATTAGTATCATAGGAGCAGAGACAATTGTTGGATTTTTATAACTATGCTTAGATTTATTTTATCCTAGAAACTATGGCTACTTGTGTGACCATATCCAAGTGGCTTACCTCTATGGATCTTATATTCCTTGTGTGAAAATATAATAATAATAATAATAACAATAATAATTTAACACATGATCCCTCTGTTCCCCTTCAGCTCAGCAATTATATAGCTCTGCTCATTATTAGGTGGATTTTTATAGTTTAAAAAATTACTGAGACAGCACAATATTCTAAAACCAAGCCTTCAGAAGAATCAATTAATTATTCTCAGCATGTGGCCCATTTTGATAGGATGGGGAAGGAGGGAAGAGAACTATTTCCTCTGAAATTTTATGGGCCAAAGTTGCGTGAAATCCTATTTATCAAGAGGAGGTGAAAATGAGAGGTGACCCATATAGAAAATATAATCACTGAAGTGAATATAAAATGACACTGTTTATCAATTTGTTTTTTTCTGCCTGTTTATTTATTTTCTTTTGATGTTCTACCACTGCAGCTATGATTCATTCCTAATTTCCATTTTGAGATCCTCCTGTTATGAATTTTTGTATAGTTGTTATCTCCTATGGGCAATCCCCAATTAATTAACAATAATCAAAAATCTATTGTTTTCAAAGAACTTTTTTCACTGTTCATGACCAAAAAAACAAAACAAAAACAAAAACAAAAACAAAGCAAAACAAAACAAAACATCCCCTAACCTCAAAGTACTTACATTAGCATCATGTACACAGATGGTATTTAAACAAAGCAATGCAGAGTATTTAACAGAGGGAGCCAACAAGCACAGGGACTAGATAAGGGTAATCTTAATGATTTTATAACATTTTTTTGCAATATACTAAAATAGTGTTACAACATCATGGGATTTCAGATTTGAAAGGGAACTCAGAGGTTTTCTAGTTCAATTCTTCCAAATAAAAGAATTTTTTTTATAATGTATCTGGCAAGTAATCATCAAGTCTTTGAAAAACAAAACAAAATTTAGCAAGAAAATGTTGTGTTATTTGGTTCACTGGGTGACAGTTAAGTAGCCCAATAGCTAGAATCAGAAAGTTCTGAATTCTAATCTGGGGTCAGATATTTTACTAGCTGTGCAACCCTGTATAAGTTATTTAACCTCTTTTCCCCTCATTTTCTTTAATGGCAGAATAGAGATAATAGCACCTACTTCACAGCATCATTGTCAGGATTAAATCAGATAATAATTTTTAAAAGTGGTTATCACAGTGACAAGAACATACAAAGAACTATGAAAATGTTGATTCCATTCTATCCCCTTCTCCATCACTTTTATCATTCTTTCATAATCAATTTGAAAGCCTGATTATTACCATAAGTTCTTTTACTTTCAGAACAATCCAATACTTAAAACTTTTTTTATATATTAATATCATGTACATAGGCAAAGAATATACAAAGTAAGATGGAGTATTTTAAAAAGAGAAATAGCATCCTTAAGGACAAGGTAAGGGCAATATTAATTTATAACAGTATATGTAATAGTATAATATGGTGTAGTACAGTATAATGTAGTATAGTATAGTACAGTATAATATAATACAGTATAGTAGAGTATAGTTTCTAGTTCAATTCTTCCAAAGAAAAGAATTTTCTGTACTGTATATTACAGTACAGTCTAGTCTAGTGTAGCACAGTACAGTGTAGGATAAGGCAGTATAAATAGTATTATATATTACAGTATATTAAGTGCAGCATAATATAGTATTGTATAGTATAATAATATAGAATAGTATATACAATACAGTACTATAGTAGATATATGCAAAATAGCTAGATATTACTCAGTTCTCTGGGTTCAAATCTGGCCTCAGACACTTACTAGCTGTATGATCCTGAAAAAAGTCTCAACCCTGTTTGCCTTCTATGAAATGAGTTAGAGAAAGAAATGACAAACCATCTCTGTATCTGTGCCAAAAAAAATCCCAAATGGGATCACAGAGTCAGATATGATGGAAATGACTGAACAACAACAACAAAAGCCCTTATTTACCCATTGTTACTTGAGGGGGAATCAAGTCAAAAAGTCTAATTATCCTTCCATGGCACAATCATTCAAAAATTTGAAAATAGGTATGTGTTCCCTGAATCTTTTCTTTTTCAGTACATAGATTTTTATTTTCTTCAACATTTAGAATAAATTTTAGTCCCCTTACCATCACGGTTTCCCCTCTCTGAGGGCTCTTCTACTACCCCTCTGAAAATGTAGAGTACACCCATAAATACAGAATTGTACTGTGTTTGTACTCGAATCATTGCAGAATACAACAGAACTCTTGTTTCCTTACTCCATGAAACCCAAGATGCCATTACCTGATTTTGATGAATATCTCATTATCTCTTTTGTTTTATGACCATCACTATCTTCACAAGCATTTATCATTGATGAAACTCCATCACAATATACCTTAACAGAGGTTTGAACTAAACTTCTCCATAAGATGGAGAAGGAATGAACACCAAGGGTAAACCTTCCCCCCAAAAAAATCAGTCATGAAAAACTCAGTGATGATATAGGTAAGGATGAAATAGGAACTTGCCGGGGATATTGTGGAGGAACTTCTTGCTCAGGAACAGCTCAGGCTAGGTGAGGGCTAAGGTCTCTTCTAAAATGCTATGATCATTCTTCAGGTAAAATTCTCTGTCCTTATATAGACTGACATATAAGTCATCTTATGGTGACACATCATTAAACTAGGTGATATCATTGTGCTCTCTCACTAATTATAGAATGGTATCTTCTGTGGCTCTGCTTGAGATAAGATCTATCTTCCATGTTCACATGGAACAGCAGCATGGGAAGCCTGAATCTATTCCTGTCTCTGACACATAATGGGACAGCCCAAGGCAATTGTGGAATTCAGAAGCTTTTCACTCCCATGGAAAGTCAAAGGTCTGGTTTTAATTTTGGTTTAACCAGCCACTGGAGGTCAGATGCTTAACCAGATCCCCACACTTTTGGAATATCTCCATAAATGGGTTCTGCCTCATAGAAATGTGGTAGAAGTTTTGTGAGCACATCCAGAGACATGATATTTTCAACACTACATTGCCTAGCTCCAGATAAAAATAGAAGAGGCAAAGGTTAGAAAAAGTGAAAAAGAATAATGATGGGGTAGGAAAGAAAACTATTTTGCATAGACATTTTATGACTTGCTGAAAGTTTTGAGTGAAAGATATGATTAAATAAGAAAAAAAATGTACACCCATTCATCACTGAAACATGTTCTAAGAATCCAAGCTCATCTTCATTTCTAGTTTTCTAAGAATTTCTCCTGAATGAATGAATAAGACAGTAAAAGAGGATCTGCCATCATTTAGCACCTGACACTCCCAGAAAACAAAACAAAACAAAACAAAACAAAACCAGAACATATGTCATTTGGTCCACTGGGTGTTCCTTCAAATGTAAACTTCATAAATTGTCATGAAGACAACTTCCATGGGAGGAAAAAAAATTATTTCCTCATGAAGTCAGTTCTGAGAAATAATATAGAAATGAGAAAAAAAATTAGACTTCTTTAATATCAATCCAACAAACCCAAAGCAGCTTTAAGTATATCCCTTTAAATTATATTATCAATTATGAATTTCTCAATCCATTATGTGCACCAAGTATCTGGTTGTTCAGATTTTCATTCCTCCCTCCCTGCCTTTTTCATTTCCCTCCCTCCTTCCTTCCTTCCTTCTTTCCTTCCTTCTTTCCTTCCTTCCTTCCTTCCTTCCTTCCTTCCTTCCTTCCTTCCTTCCTTCCTTCCTTCCTTCCTTCCTTCCTTCCTTCCTTCTTTCCTTCTCATCCATAACATGAGCTGAGGGAAATAGTAAAATGTTCAACTATCTTTGCAAGAAAACTTCAAGTATGGTCACAAAGAGTGACACAACTAAAATGACTGAACAAAGTCAAAGCTTATACAATGATAATATTGTTGTATTTATCCAGCAATGAATTGATCCTGTTTGTTTTTTCCTTTTATTATTAGAAGTCCATTTTCTTCAAAACATGCTATGTTTCCATGTGTTTGATTTTGATCAAAATTCTTATAGGAAAGGATATTGCAGAACTTATTTAAGAACATTAAGGACTTAGCAGAGGTTTGATTCTACATGGTGATTGTATGTCCCAAATCTAAGAATTGAGATCCATGTATTACACATGAAGGGCATGGAAAAAGGAGATTGTCCTTGTAAAGGAAAGATAAAATCTTTGCACTCACTCAAGTATGTCACAATATTACATAAGTGCTGTAATTTGTTTTGACAGCATCTGTTACTTGTCCTGGCCCAGAGGGTGTCAAACTAAGTATAAATTTGAAAATGCAAATTTTATGGCTTCTTCTTGAAGTTAAATTCTCACATTATACCTGGAATAATGAATAAATTCAACAGATTTATACTTTCTCCTCTTCCTCTGATCATTAATCCCTTCTATTCAAGGAAAAATAAGCTTTACTGACTATATTTGTATATATTTTCTTCATCTGAATATATCTAGATGTTTCAGTAGACATAAGTATAATAACAGTAGTGTAGTGCTGTTGACAAAGTCAGGAAGATCTGTATTCAAGTCCAGCCTTGGCACCCATTACTCTTTCACCCATAAGACTATGGTACCTTTTCATCATAATAATTTGTAGATCACTTGTTGATCTTCCTTGGTGGAAGAAGTTTCTGCAAATGTACTTTTCGATCTCAATGAAATCAGAGCTAGACAATAAGGAGAAGTTAGTAGCCCTAGAAGAAAAAATTAGATTCTTCAGACTTAATTCACTTGCTTGAAGTGGTCTATAGCCTCTAACTCTTTCAGATCAGAAAGGGACTATTAAATCCTGGGAACATGCAATAATTATTTTTGATTCCATGCTATTTTGAACTTTAGGAAACTTGACCTTCAAGTCATTTTTTGTATAATAAATATTCTATGGTCTTCTTGTATCTAGTTTGTAGCTCAGAAAACTGAATCCTAGAGAAATAAAGTATCAAGGATATGCATTCAGAGACAGATATAAATATATATGTGATATATAAATGTATGCATGTATATATGTATATATCCTAAAACTATCATGAAATGTTATAAAGTATCACTTTATTAAATAATAAAAATTATAAATTATACACAAATAATTTATTATAATAAATAATAATTATAATATCTGGCATTTGCCCAATGCTGTTGGGATTACAAAGCTTATAGATAAATTTTTCTTTTATTTTTACAATAAGTAGGTTCTCATCCTAATTTTACAAATGAAGAAACTGAGGCAGATGGAGGTGCTATGATTTACCCAGAGTTCATATAGTTCATAAATGTCTGGATAGATTTGAATTCAGATTTTCAGGTTTCCAAGTCATATGATTTATCCATTTCATTGAACCATCTAGTTGTCTCTGGATAAAAGGGCATTGAAAGGAAAAATAATTTGACCGATGTGTTGAGCCTAAGAAAGTAGAACCCAGTAATATTGTAAAATTTGGAGAGTCAAAATATGATTTGTGATTTAAAAAATAATAATATTTTTATAATAGGAGCTGTCTAAAAGAGGAGTGGAAATTAGGTTTCCACTCATGGGAGTTCTTTGAGCAAAGGTTGCATAAACCATTTGTTGGGTATGTAGTAGTGGGCTTCTGTTACATGTTAAACTCTTTGACATCTGAGACCTTATTCTTTTGTTTCTTTGCTTCTGATGTCCTGTTCATTTATTAACTATCAAACAGTCTCTTTTACATTCGCTTCCAATATTCAAGTTCGTACCTGTATTGTTATTAATCACATAGGTTATTTCTTTATACTCCCAGCTGATGTCACTGCTTTTACCTTATCTATGCATCATGCACATTTTCTAGAAATGGAAGTGAAGAATTTTCCTAGTTGTTTGATGATGACTCAGTTAACCTTTCTGAACTTTAGTATTTTTCTTCAGTGAGTAAAGTGGAAAAATACTACCTACCTCATGGACTCATTGTAAGTATAAATAAATTTGTGTATATTAAAGACTTTGCAACCCTTCAATCACTATGTGATTCTCAGTTATTATAATAATTATTATATTAACATTTCTAAAACAGCTCAGATTTTGTGATTCTTAGGGTTAAAAAATATCCTATTTATTCTGGTTTAGAGTTTAGGCTCAACAACTTACAGAAATACCTACCATATCCATATAGACTATAGGCTCAGATTAGACCATTTCAAATTGATCTAAAAGAATCAATTGGTAAATTTTCTGTGGAAGCATTTATGCCTCTGAAATCAGCAAATGCTACAAATGTGGGCATGATTTATTATTTTGTTGATTGTTTAGACTTAAGAAAATGATGGAACCAATTTTAATAATGTAGATTAAATTAAGTACACAAATACATCTTTTCATCCAAGTGTTTGTTATTAACCATTTACCCACACACCTATGTCTACATTTCAACCAAACTGTAATACTTGACCTTCCCCAAACACAAATTTTAGTAAGGTTGCTTCAATTAGAGTAGGAGCTCCCTAAGAGCAAAGGCAATGTTCTATTTACATCTCCAGTATATAGTAAAATCCTTGGCAGATAGCAAATAATTAATAAATGATGATTTACCCAATTGTCCATCTATCTACGCATTCACTATTTCATCTGTTGGACTGGTTGGCTTTTATGACCCTTTTTTACTATGACAATCTGTCATTCTGTAATTTCTCCAAAAATAGAAGAGCTCTTTCTTTCTTCTGAATTCCTATTAGACATGATTTGCATTACTCATGACATTTATTACATAGTTCTTTGTATTATAGCTACCTGTTAACTTGTTTTCTCTCTCCTATTTCAAACAAATTTATTTTTTATAGACAGTGTAAAATATGTGAGCTGTTCATTTACGCTATTGAAGAAAAACACACATGCTCAACTGCTACTGATGCTACATCAAGAGAACAAGATGGCCACCAGCATTATGAAAAGGGAATCCGTGCAGAGCATGTGGACAAGATTGACACACAATATGTTTGCATGGATAGGTTATGACTCGAATCATGATAAGGAATATCATATACAATTTAGACATTCACAGAATGAGTGAGGAATTGGTACATTTTATTCTAACTTTCTGGATGGCAGAAAGCCAATAAAACCTTATTTTGATCATGAAAAATCAGATGAATAAAGTTAGACCTGAACTTCTCATAGTTCTGACCTCCTTAGAATGGCTTTAGAAACTACCTGGGGACAATTAGCCATCTTTTACTTCATTATTTGTAGCTCTAACTTGTTATTAACCAGCACATATCTGTTAAGGTTGTGTGGTTATGACTGCCCAAATGGAATGGATGATCAATGTGACATCTTTGTAAGAATGATAAAGCTTTGTAATCAGTCTCAGTCATTTTAGAGTACAAACAATGTTTGGAGCTAAAATGTTGAGTAGATAGGAGATCATTCAGAACAAGATTCATGAGAGTTTTTCAAGTCATCATTTCCCTTTGATATGAAGGACCAACCACAAGCTACAAGCAGATCTAAATAAACTGTCCCAAGTCATTAGGACTGTTCTTTAGATGTCACACACACTGTGACTTTTCATGTCCATAGTCTTGGTATGTATAAATATGAATTGGCTCTTATGCCTGAAATATTTCTCTAAAGATTAATAAAATCCTCGGCGTCTTTCAAGCCTCATCTCCCTTGATATTTCTACAAAATTTTTTTTCGCATCCTAGAAGCTACTAGTATATTAGTACATCTGGTATTTTCTATTTACTGCATTTTTATTAAAATGTTTTCCCTTAATTAGCATGGGAGCTTTTGGAGTACAAAAGCTATTTTTGTTTCTTCCTTGTAACTCCAGTATTTAGTAGACTCTTCAGCATATCATGTCAAATAAGTGCTTGAAATTTGATTGATTGAATTCTAGCACTTTGTGGTTTTATAAAAGCATAATTTTATTGGTGTTTGAGATAAGCTACATTGCATTTATTAATTTTTCTTAGCATAAAAAATTAAATGCATGAAACCCAGTTCCCTTGATTTCCAGATTTTTTAAAGTTCACAAATTTGTAACCTACCATTTTTCTGATTTGTATGAGTCAAAAATCTGAGCTTTTGACACAGAGAGTATATTAACCTAATGGGTAATGATGGTTTCAAAGTAACACAATAGCACCACTGCTTCTGTGATTTTTTTTGGTTGTGTTTTATAGATATGTATATCCTTTCTTATCTCTCTAAATAAAGGGAAACTCTTCAAACCCCACTGCCCTCAGTTCTCAAATACAGTTACCTTGAGGGCAAATGATAATTTACCATTCCAAAGACCTCCCCACTGCCATCCTTAACTACACTCATCAGGATTGGTAGTTGCTGCTTTCTCTTTAACAGAAAATAGAAAAAAAAAACTGATAATGAATCAAAATAGTGAGCATTTGTGGAACAATTAATATAGAGCATCAATTGTCTGAAGACCACAACAAGAAGAAATTAGAATAAGCATCTTTCCCTTAAATCCTTCCCCCTTTTTAATATAAGAGAGACAAAATATAAAAAGCTTAAAATGTTTGATTATTGAGGTCATTTCAGTAGTCTCCAACTCTTCATGACCGCACTTGGAATTTTCTTGGTAAATGAAGTAGTTTGACATTTCCTTCTTCAACTCATTTTAAAGAGAAAAGACTAAGGCAAACAGGATTAAGTGACTTGCCCAAGATCACCCAAGTAATAGGTATCTGAGATCAGGTATAAACTTAGAAAAATGAATCTTTCTAATTACAAGTCTATCACTCTATCCACTCTACCACCTAGTAAAGCCTTGTTTTTTTTTTTTTTTTGTTTTGTTTTGTTTTTTGTTTTTTGTTTTTGTTTTTGTTTTTGACGTAAGAAAGAGAAGGAGAAAGAAAGGTATCAAAGTCTTGAAGTTAATTTTGTCTACAAAGGTTCTAAGAAAATAAGTGGTACCAAAGAGTCCTGGATTTAAAGCCCTTGATCCAGGAAGAATGGTAAAGTTGATTTATTTACGGTTTATAGTTGCAGAATTGTTAGGGATGGGGCAATGAAGAGGAAGACAAACAGAGCAGGAGGATGGATAAAGGACTTATACCTTAGAGCAAAATGGTTGTCAAGGAGATGAGGAGAAAATTAAAAATGTAATATTTCATTTGCTATATTCCTGAACTTAAAATAGTGGTCTAGGAAACACAGTCATACCAATAAGAACAGTAGAAACCCCAGAGAAGAAATATCTCCAATGTTGCAAGCTGGCTTAAGGAGATTCATAGGGAGCAGAGAGTAAAATGATTCTTACTGACTCAGACTTGCTTGAAATAGTGATCTAAAAGAGGCAATCACAAATTAGGAGAGTGGAATCTTTGATTATAAGCTCCTTACTTCTTCCCTTCTTCCTTTTGCTTTGTTTTTTCTTCTTTCCTTTTTCTCTTCCTTTCTTCCTTCTTTTTTCCCTTCCTTTCTTCCTTCTTCACTTTCTTCCTCTCTTCCTTTTACATTTTATTATCTCTTCCTCCTACTGACTCTCACCATAAAAAGTAATTTTTAAAATTTCATAACAAATATGAATAGGCTAGCAAAATAATGTGCCTTCCTGACCATGATTCTTGTCTCATTCTGGATTTTCAGTCTATCACCACTCTGGCAGGATTTGGGTGGCATGAGTCATCTTCAATTGTCTGGACTCATGATTTATTACAACATTAATCCCATGTTTCTAATGAATTTCAAAGTTGTTTTTTCAAGAATTCTGTTTTCATTGTGTAAATTGTTCTCCTAGTTGCTCTCACTTCACTCAGATCACAGAATCTTCGAGTTTCCTATGAAATTTTTCATTTCAAATTTTTTTTGAAATTATATTAATATCAAATTATATTCCTATCCCACAATTTGCTTACCAATTACTCAATATTTGGACAGCCCCTTATCTTGAAAATGCCAGTGAGTATAAATGGGACTTCTATAAATATGTTTCTACATTTAGGTTCTTTCCCTCATTCTTTCATCCTTTTGGACTATAGGTCTATTAGTAATATTTTGGGGTCAAAAAGGTTTGCATAATTTAGTGAATTTTGGGAATAATTCCAACTAATTTTCTTGAATGATCACATATATATATATATACATATATATATATATAATCAGATCTACCAGCAATATATCAGTGTGCCTATTTTCCTTAAGTCTCTTAAATATGTATCTTTTAAAAGTCAGTTTTGATAGTCTTATGTGTGTGAAGTGGCATATCATTATTCCTTTAATTTGAAGGGGTATAAGTTTTTCTAATGAAGTATGATGTTTGAAAAGAAAGAAAAGGCCAGAGAATAAAGAGCAAAATGTTATTGTGAGGATTTAATGAAATGCACTATATAAAGTATTGTGAAAATATGTGTTCTAACTAAATATTTGAAAAAATCACCATGTCATCATTTAGTTGCAATTATATGAATAAAGGTCCCACTAATAGAATTCTTCCTACAGTGCATCAGATGTGTCATTAAACTAATTGTCTCTGAAATATTTATAAAAATAAATCTAATTTGGGGTGAGTTATGTTAACAGATACAAAGAAATATAATACTCTATCATCAAAGGTTTAATACAGTAGGTTTTTAATAGGAGAGATAGATTTACATTGATTCCACACCCTTTATCTTTTGTATCTTATGACACTGCAAAATGATTGTTAGAATAAGGTATGTAATCAGTTGGGCAGGTTGATGAAGAATAATCCAAAGACCAAGCATGGTGAATAGGGTTCACATTCTGCAACTGAATGAGTATTTTGTTTTCAAACTTTATCTGTTTAAAAGACCTCCTCCTGTTTTGTTTTCCTACCTCTCCCTCTGAACAGTGTTTAAGGAAATCATGAAGACAATTGTTTCCTATTTTGATGGGTCAGCTCTTGAACTGTTTTAATTCAATTAGCTTTTTATCTGTCATGGACAAATGTTAACATTATGCACATTTGCAAACCAGAAGCAATTTAAAACCAGAAAAATGCATTCAAGCAATGGTATAATGGACGAAAAGCAATTTTAATTTGACTCTTTAATGGTTCTCCAAACTTTTTGAACATTATAAACCAGTTTTGACATTTTCTTCATATGTCTAAGTGTAAGGACTTGATAATTCACTAGTATTTTTGAAATATAGACCCAAAGCTACTTTCTGTTTTTTTTTTTATTTATGTATGTATTGCCCCCCTCCACTTTGACAATGCGAGTTCATTGAAATTGTAAATTTTTTTTGCTCCTTTTTTTTCTATCCCTGGTGATTTACACAGTTTCTGGCACATAGTAAATGCTTGATAAAAGGTTGTTGAATGATGGGTATTGATTCCCCAATAATATCTTCCACTTATTGGTAATAATAAGTTGGAATTAACTGTGACAGCACAAGGTCAGCTATGTCTCACTGTGCTCCAATGAAATCAGATGATAAGACATTTGTCTATTATTTAAGGACTAGGCTAGGATGTTTGTGGAGGCTATAAACATCTCACCCTCACCATCACAACCATGACCATCACCTTGCCACCACCACCCACAAATATCATTTACTAAGGCAAGGAAGTCCATTATTCTGTAATATATAGAGAGCTGAGTCCAGCCTTAGACAGTGATTAGCTCTTCCATTTTGAGCTAATCACTTTACCTTTTTTTGCCTCAGTATTTTCAACAATAAAATAGGGATAACAATAGCACCTATTTTGCAGGGTCCTTATGCATATCCAATAAGACAGTGTCTGTAAAGTGCTTACCCAATGCTTGCCACATAGTTGTTGATACATAAATGCTAGCTTTTATTAATTATTGCTGTGTTGTTGATGATGATGATTGGGGCTAAGAATACCTGCTTTGATCAAAATACAATTTTTTAAATGAAGAAATCAAAGATAGAAATGAGCAACTGGAGTTCACTTTTTTCCTATATTGAGTTAATGCTATTAAGAACTTGACATGAATGTGAAGGAACCAGAATTAATCATCAAGTCATTCAGCACCAAAGGTCACATAGTTATTTCTCCTGTCTCTAAGCAGAGCTGCACTGAAATTAACCCAGACAAATAGGTGTCTTTCTTAAAGGTTAAATATGTATAAATTCATATATAAACCCACATAACTAAGTGGAAGCTTGAGGCAGGTACCTGGATCATTGAAATAAGAAATCTCTACTTTGGCTCAATTATCTGAATATTTTAAGGATTAGCTTGAAGGGCCAATTTATTTAGTTAATAGACTAAATTCTCATTTCTCTTTTCATTTATAATGAGAAAGGCAATGGTTAGAGAACCTAACTTTGAAAGCAGAAAAAACGTGGGTTCAAGTTCTGTCTATGATATATAGTGGCTATTAAATCCCCAAGAGCTCAATAAAATCACAGTGGTAACGTCAAATTTCCAGGATTCTCATTGGAGAAAAGGTGTCATAAGCCTAAACTATACAAGAAATTTTCTTATCTGGGACCTTGCTAGATCAAAGAAAAATCTAGACTATTTCTATACTTACATTGTACATAATATCACAAGCTAAATAAGTTATCCATAGTTTTATATTTGGAAAAGGAAAATGTTCTCTATTCCATGATGAATCTTCTAGTTAAATACTGTTCCTTTATGGGCTACCACTGAGCATTTTATACTATTTTTTAATTCCTTTCTGACAGCCAATTCTTCTCAACCTTGGTATTTATTTCACATGATGAGAAACATTCAATCATTTGGATTGAAATCAAAGCCTTTGCGGTCAAAAGATTTAAGTTCAAACTTCAACTTGGCCACTTAGTACTTGTTTAGACTTTCTGGGCCTTAGTGTTTATTCAGTAAAAGTAAATGGGTGGGGAATAGATTGCATCCAAGTCTCATTTCAGCTTAAAATCTGTGATCTGATGTTCTAGTGATTCCATGTTCCATCCAAAAATGGCCACATCACCCCAGGTGTATTCCCTTCATTTGTCACTTGCCTAGGCAAGCACAGACCACTTGCCATGTTTTCTGACAAGTTGAATTTCTGCTCCTGATTTGGGGCAGGATGAGTTTCATTCTCCCCAATTGTTGTTTTCAGACAAGGTAGACTAAGAAGGAAAAAGTCCAGAAAAGAAAGAAGCAAGCCATTTCAAAGTTGACTTTTATTTCTACAGGGGGAAAATGAGAATATTTCATCAATAATCTGTTTCCTCCTGACTCTCAATAGTTAATCAATTTGAAGACTGCCCAAGTCACTGGGTGGTATTAAATTCATTTCCTCAGTCCTTTAAATCAGGTGACTGGGCACATGTCAACTTTTCCATGAATTGTGCCCATCTGATGGACTACATCTTGCAATCTCATCAAGTTGATTGAGATACTTATTAAATGAAGTGGGTATCTTTCTGTTTCTCCCTCCTTGTACTATATTTTAGTGACATATATTATCATAACATTTTTCTACTCCTTCCTTATTTGAAATTTCACACATAAAATAATATTTCATAAAACATAAGAATATTAACAAAGCATAAAATTTCAATAAATATTGGCATTTATATATCCATCAACAAGAAATAACCTATTATGTGTCAGGAATTATGCTAAGCACTGGGAATACAAGAACAAAGCATCAACTATTCTTAACTCAGAAAAAGCTTACATCTAATGAAGATGCAAATATATTTACAGCATACATGCAAAGTTAACAAATACAAATAGATAAAGTATAGAATATAAAGCATATACACACATATGTGCATGTGAGTTACATGTATAGGTGTACTTACATATATACACATATGTATGTAAATTTTTAAATATCAAATTTTACTTAGTTTGTGTGGGATGGAGGTTGGAAACTCAGAATTGTCAGGGCTATAAGAAAGATATGAAAGAGTTTCAGTTATTTGAGTGTCTGATAGGTAAATCTACAGTAGAATTTGGAGAAAACATAAATGATGATAGAAAGTCTGCGATAGGTAGTACAAAAGTGGCTTTTTAAACTATGCATAAATATTGGAATTTTTAAATGAAGTTACAAAAATCTTATACCTAGCTATATGACCTTCTGAATTTTGTTCCTAATTCCTCATCTTTAAAGTAAAATTATTAGACTGTTCCATTTCAAGCCTCTCCATAGAAAAAGTTTGTGTGTGTTTTAAGTATTAACTAAGTATCATGGGCTAAGGATGTGATCATTTCTGAAGTTTTGGGACACATTTTTAGCACAACAAGACTCACAAACACAAGTGTGTATGTAGTTATAAATGCACATGTATATGTATCTGTGCATGTGCATACATACACATATGTGTATGTATGACAGTAAAATGTCATTTTATAAGCAAAATATTATTTGCTTAATTCACTCAAAGTATATATAGGTACACATATATATATGCTTTGAGTGAATTAAGCAAATAATATGACACTCTGATCACATGGAATTAAACATTTTACAGCTCAATTTCTAAAAAAAAATTTCTTTTGTATTGTAAAATTAGGGAATTATCAGAGCCTGCAGTTTTGAAAGACCCACAATTATTATTAGTTTGCAAACAATGCTCTGGGTATTTTTGTTTCTACCAACCTTCAGTTTAATTCTTTCAGGGTTTTACCTATTTGAGAAAATATGACAAGTATAATAAAAGGGTTTCACATTAAATTTGAATTCACAACATTATTTTCATTTTTTATATATAAAGGATTTAAAAATATGAAATGTTTTGAAATGATAGTTTCAATAGAAGCTTCAATACATTGGATTCACTTTCTTTGATATTTTGCATCTTTGAATTTGATCTGTTTGATTATATGAAAGTCTTTCTGCCTTTGTAAAGAAAGGGTGACCTCTGGGCAAGGACTTTATAGTGCTAAATAAATTGTCCTATAAGATAATTAAAGAGAAAAAAAAAGTTCATCCAATTTGAGTGTGTAAGATATATTTACAGAAACATTGAACTGATTGATTTGGATTGAAGACTGATTCTCAAAGTGAGACAGGGACACGTAGTTGAAGCAACAGGTTGAGGTGATGAGTCTTTAATACCAAAATACAGAATTTGGTCTTCATGTAGTAAACCTATAGTTCTTTAAGTGTGCTCAGGGAACCCCAAAGGTCCTTAATACTTTTTCAGGGGGACCACAGGGTCAAAATTATTTTCATTGTAATACTAATACATTTAAATTTTTAGTATGGTAAATTTTGGTAGAAACAACTTACATAAATATTTTACAATTATTATATAGGTTATAATTAAAATCATCAAGAATTTCCATATTTTTTTTTGCTGAGGCAATTAGACTTGTCTAGGATCACATAACTAGGAAGTATTAAGTGTCTGAGGCCACATTTGAGCTCAGGTCCTCCTGACTTTAAGGCTACCATTCTATCCACTGCACCATCTAACTGTCCTGCCTCATTTTTTTAAAAGGATGTTCAGCAATTCTGGGACAAAACTATTTGAGAATCACTGCTCCATGTAATAGAGTAACATTGATTTCTGATTTAAGATTAAGATGACTTTAATTTTAAGAATGTATTATGCACTACAGATAATGATGGAATGTATACATAAGTTGTGTCAAGTTCAAATTTTAAAGAAAGAATGAATAATTATGAGCATATAGAAACAAGGAAGGAAGGAAGGAAGAAAGAAGGAAAGGAGGTAGGGAGGAAAGGAAGGAGGGACAGAAGGAAGAAGGAAAAAGGAAAAGGAAAACAAATACCCAAAGAAAACTGTTCTTTTCTTCGATCTGTTTACAATAGAGTTGGGGGGTGAAAATTTGATATATTCTTGTTTCATATTTGTAACCTCTTACAATTTGTCTCCAAGCTTGCTTTTCCAACTTTATTATATGCCCCTTTATTCACTTTATGGTATGAGGAAACATATATTTGTCATTCTTAAAATGATATAATTCTTCTCCTATCTGGATACCTTTTTACAATCTGTCTTCATTTTCTTCAATATTACATTTTAATACCAGCTTCTATAACAGTTGTTTCAAGTTCTAAGAGGACCAAAATGACATCAGTATATTTGGTTCAATGTAAAATCTGTCCAACTATAGGTGATTAGACCAGTTTTAAATGTTTTGCCACAAGTTGGGCACAAACAGTCCATGTGAACATTAAGAGTGAAGATGTCTCTAAATCTGCACATCTCTCATTCCTTTTGAGATGGTACAACTCTGCTTTGCTCACAGACCACAGTGCCCTCTTTGATGGGGGCACACCATGTTTCAAAATAAATTCTAGTTTATAGAGACCTTGACAATGACCTTATCACTTCTCAACTCTAGGTGAGTGCTTGTTTTGGGTAAGTTCTCCATCAAATAGTTTTAAAATTACTTTTTGGTTGTTGCTAATATTTTGTTTAATATTTTTTTGAAATCTATGTTTGGCATTCAAACAAGGGCAGATCATTAGAATTGAATTCTCTTCAGTGAAACTTGTCAGTTAAGCTCAAAAAAAGATCTTATTGTACAGTGCCTTATCTTGCCAGATGATCTTGTGAATCTTTCTAAGACAATCCAAATGAATGGAAGCAGTTCAGTTTCCTGGAATGACACTGGTAGACTATCCAGATTTCAGAATCATTCAGTGATGAAGTGCTTACTTCTTACAAGAACTCTGTAACCTTTCACTCTTACAGGCATTCTAATACCCCTTGTTTCCTTCCTTTTTCTGGAGGTTCTCAAACACTGAGCTAGCTCTGACAATACAGTCATCAACGTCATCATCTGTATGTACATCCTCGGAAAATAAGCTGCCCAATGAACTTATCTACAGCATTAACAATTTCTCCATTTTATTTAACTTATGGCTCCATATCTGGATGAAGCAGTGCTGGCTGATGGAGAACCTTTGGGGTTTTTGGTAATTATCAAGCAGAGAATAGATCCAGGATCATCTGCAAATATAAAATCACACACCGACTTTCCTTTTCCTTTAGTCTCAACTTGTAGCTTTACAAGTTAAATAATTGGCCATTTTAACAATGAATCTTGATTCCTGATTCTGACACTGAAAACATCATGCTAAAACCCATGGATACAAACAAGACTTCACCCTATTTGTATTAGGAAAGCACATGAGCATTGTTCATAATTCAAAATCTGCACAAGCAAACTGTCATGAAATCGGGATACAATACTGATGAATATCTCTGGGTATCCACATTTGGCCATGATCTTCATAAGCCCTCATGACTGAAATTATGCACAAAATCCTGGCATTTTTCCCGGAATTTTTCAGCAGCAAACGCTACCATTATCTTGCCCTTTCTGATGCCAAATTGACTCTCAGCTAGATGATCATCTTTTTGGTGAAGGATAATCCTATTAAGGAGAACTCTGGCAAGAATCTTGCTAGCAATGACTAAGAGACTTCTCAAAACAACAACTAAAACAACAATAATAACAGCAGTAGGAGCAACAACAACAACCATGATAAAAATATATTTGTTCAATAAAAACCTATTCCCTTTTCCTAGAATCTATGTTAAAACTGCCCTTATAATACTCTTGACTAAAAAAATTACTAAACAATATTTTGGTTTGTTTTCATCCAAGTTGCTTTAAACTATTGAGAAAATACCAACTGGTCATGTAAAGTCAAAAAGAATATTTGAGTTAGAAGGGACCCTTGAGACATTAGATTCAATCTCTATTTGTTATGGAATAAAAGGAAATGAATTTATGCAAGCATAGGGAGATTTGTTAGTAGGTTTGGATTTTATGTTATAATTCTTTATGTCAATGAGATTACTTTCAAGGTACAGATTTTTATACTTAACTGTAACATACATGTAAGGAGAATATTCCATTAGACATAACTCTCAAATTACAGATGAAGACTCTATGATCTAAAAAATGTGAAATAACAATGATCACCTAACCCATCAGGGATTGAGGGAGAACTGAAACTCAGGTCCCTTGATTTCACTCATTGCCCTCTAAAAGCAAATAGAGTTTCATTCCTTTTCTGATATGTATTAGCTTTAAAGATTGCTTTGGTGTAGTACTACATAGAAATAGAACTATATTAAATAACTTTTGGAAAAAAATATGTTTTAAGTTAGGAAGAAGATGAATAAAAACCAATGGCCCCAGATAAGAGAAGTCAAGAAGGTTAGCGACCTTATAGTTATGCTATTTGCTTATCAATTTAAGTAATTAGAAGAGTTTAAGTATAGCAATAACTATTCAGAAATTGGGTATCACTATCCCTCTTTTCCAGTATTAAAAGGCTGCTCTTTGGAAAGAGGATTGGATTTTTGCAGCTTTTAAACGACCATTTGATATTTGATACCTTAAATAGTATTTGCTTTTAGAACAGGAGAAAGTTCATTTTTATAAGAATATCATATGTAGGTATTTTGGATTTCAGATACATAAGAATTTGGAAAATAGGGAGAGAGACTGTCAAAAATAATAACATGTTTGCTCAGGCAAGGACATGTCAGCTTTAAATCAAGTAGAAAGAAATGAAGAAAGAAGAACCAGAAACCTTAGAAAATCTTTCTTGCCATTTAATTTGGAAGGGATTCGTGTGTATGAGTGTGTTTGAAATTTCATCATATTTTTGCATCTTCCCTCACAACAAAACACTCACTTCATTGCATCAATCAATTAACAAACACTTATTAATTTCCTACAGTGTGCTAAGCAAAATGATACAGTAAATTTTGGGAATGCAAAGAAAAAAGGAGAGCACATCACTTAAAGAACTTGCATTTAATTGGGGAAACAAAAATATTTATTATGCAAAATTAAAAAAAAATATAAAATCAATGCAAGGTTTGTTTAATATTAAAGGACATTAGTAGATGAAATTACTGGAGATGTAGGTCTCATGCAGAAGGTGGTGCTTTGGCTGAGTACTGAAGAAATTGTTGGTATAGGCAAGGTGAGAAAAGAGTAAATTTCAGGAATGGGCATTGGCCCCTGCAAAAGCACTTAGGTGGGAGATGGGATATCATAAATAAAGAACAATTTAAGATGGCCAGTCAAAAGAGAATATAGAATGTGTGGAGGAAAGTGATATATAAGAAGTCTAGAAAGATAAAATGGGGTCAATCATGAAAATTGAAGGATATATTTAATAGAGTAAATAGAAGATTGAGGAGATATTTTGTTTTCAATAGGTTAGTAGCATGGTCAGACTTCACTGGCATCTGTGTGACAAATGGATTGGAGTGGGGATAAACATGAGATAAGAAGTTCAATCCAGAAGCCATTCCTATAACCCAGGAAAGAGGTACTAAGGATGCACAGAGATGAGCAGAGGATTCCTTTCTGCCGGTGGAATATCTGTGAATATTTACAGAAGTGCCATTTCCAGGGATATAAATACATATATAATTTTAAAAGATCATTTATAATGTGCATTCACTGTCTTTTTCTTCACACACAGGATTCTTTTTTCTTATTGAAAAGCAAAATTCTCTAGTTAATAGAACTTTGGACATTGAATAGTTCTACAGCTTAGTCAGTATCTCAATCAGGCTCATTTTCTTCATCTACAAAGTGGAGAAAAGGAAGCATATAATGTCATGGAGATTGTTTTTAAGCATCAAAAGTAAATTGTGCTAAGTGATATGAAACTCTATATCATTTATAATTATTATGATGATGACTTATTGGAAGAACAAGCAATGAATGTAAAATGGAAATGTATAATGAACTAGTTGTGATGATGATGACATCTCCTTGTCTTTGATATATGTGATGGGACCTTTAATATAATACCAGAATTTTCAATGTTAAGTTCTATTCAAATGAAGGGAAGTAGCATACCTTGTTGCAAGGTTAATAACAAGGGATAAAACAAGGGCTTTAATTTGCAAATAAGTAGAATAAATAAAAGATGAACCTGTTAAGGAAGAGCCTATGGCTCAGTGAATAAAGCTCTGGACCGAGAGTTAGGAAGATCTCAGATATTTAATAGCTATATGATTCAGGGAAAATAATTTAACCCTGTTTGCCTCAGTGTCCACATCTGTAAAATCAGCTGTAGTAGAAAATGACAAACCATTCCATTGTCTTTCCAAGAAAACCCCAAATGGGGACACAGAGAATTGGACATCATTGAAACAAAACAATAACAACAAAGGAAATTCATTTGAGGTTCTTATGAGTCATAAATATTCTGATAATTTTTTCTGAGTTGATTTTGAAAGACAGTGACTCATATGATGGGATATAAGCCAGTGAGCCCAGTCATTATGACAAGGTATCAGCCATCTTTGTTGATGCAATTTTTCACATAGAAAAAATAGGCATCATGATGGCATATAATGAGAAAGACTTATGGCAAATTAAAGTATGTACAGATATTCTTTTACTTCTGCTAACTGTGGAGAAAAGTCTCTTCAGGCTTTTGACTTAAAATAGTGAAAGTATTAAAAATACTAGCTAACCAGAACTTCATTATTTTCTTCAGTGGACTTATTACTGCCAACTGGTCTTCCAGTGAGAAGGGAAACAATACTTTTAGGAGGAGATCTCAGGGCTTCTTCATCTGAGGTCTACATGTGGCTCACATGTCTTTTTTTCCATCTTAAGTAAAGGAGATAATAAACTGCTATTAGATAAATTTCAAAATATCAGAAAAGCAAATTACCAGGAGAATTGAAAGTAGAGTTTATACTAGGATTTGTGATGACCCAGATAATTCTGAGACCCTGAAGAGAGAGAAATGATTTTCAGTACCTAGCTTAACAATGATGAAGAAAAAAAAATCATCTCTCAGCAATGTCACATTTGGATAGGAACTTAGTGGCTTTAATGTCATGTAGAAACTATCTTAATCCCCCTCTTTCCAGAAACAAAGATTACACTGGGGAAAGTGTGCCTCGAGGAATCTGGGAAAATGCTTCTACTTATATTGCTGCTGGGTCTTCTAAGAAAATATCTCTTTATAAAATCTAATTGATGCCAAAAAAGTAAAGTGAAAATGGGGCAGTTTGGCTTCTGACTTAAGGAGAACCTCTATCAAAATAGAGGTTGATGGCTGTATAGAACAGACAGCCCAATCCTTCAGGGGTTCCTTAGAACCCTGGATGATGTATATGGACCTAAGAGAGCTAGACTATTAATTTTACCACTTCACATGCAAAACTGAAGCTGCTTGCTGAGAGGCAATCTCAAGTGTAGAAAAGTCTCCCTCTGTATTTGGATAAGCGGGTCGTTTACCAAATGGTTAGTTTTGAATTTTTCACAAAGAATCATACAGTTCAAGAAAATTTAATTGGAGAAGGAACCAAGATGGTGAAGTAAAGGCAGGGACTCACCTGAGTTCTCCCCCATATCCCTCCAATACATGGAAATAATGATCTAAAACAAATTTTGTTTGTTTAATATTATTTATTTGTTTAATTTTGTTTAATATTTGTTTCTGAAAAAACTCAGAATCCCAAAACAGATAAAGAAAACCATTTTCAGCCAAAGACAATTCATAAGGTCAGCAGGAAAGCATCCGAGGGCAGAGCAAACCGGCACTGGGGCTTCTGAGTCAATGGCAGAAGTGATGGTTTACAAACCTATCAGCCCAGAGACTCCAAAGGTGACCTGGAAGGTCAGTATGTGAGAAGACATGTCTCACTAGGTGAGAAGACATGAGGAGACTAATAAGCTAGAAGTGGGCCTTGGGAGCTGCTGAATTGGCAGGTGTGGCAGTAGCAGGGCTGATAGCTTCAGGAAGTCTCAGCTCACAGATGGTAAAGGAGTGAAAAACTGGTCTGAAGGAGGTCTCCTTACTCTGTGGCTTTTCCCTTACTCCGAGGCAGGACATAGTCATGGCTCACAGTCTAGGGTGAGGAGCAGAACTGCCATGCTAGAATTTGCAGCCAGAGTGGATCAGGGACACTCCTTATGGATCCAGGACAGAAACGAGTGCCTATGGGCACTCACAGACCAAAGCATTGGCCAGGAGAATACCAAACACATTTGTTCTTTATCATGCCAACTTGGAAAAACTGAAAACGTACAGGTCCCTAGAAGGATCTCTGAAAACAGCTGCACAAAATGCTGAAACTTGGGACATTGATCCATCCATCCTGGAAACAGAGCCTTACTTTGACTGGGAAAATGAGCAAACAGAAAAAGATTATGGCCATAGAATGTTACTATGGTGACAAGGAAGATCAAAACACACACACTCAAAAAATAGCAAAGCTCCTATACCCAAAGTCTACAAGAAAAACAAGAACTGCTAGGATTGCAACCAAGAATCACTTATTCAGAAAAAAATGAGAATAATTCTTTAGGGGAAAAGGTGAATATTCAGTGAAATTGAGGATTTTCAAGCATTCCCGATGAAACACCAAGAGCTTATTAAAAAATTTGACTTTCTTTTTTTCTTAATTAAAGCTTTTCATTTTCAAAATCTATGTAAGGAAAAAAAAATTTATTATTAAAGCTTTTTATTTGTATAACATATATATGGGTAGTTCCCCAACATTGATCTTTACAAAGCTTTCCATTACAAATTTTACTCCCAGTCCCCTCCCCTCCCCTAGATGGCAGGAAGTCCACTACATGTTAATAATGTTGAAATGCTTGAGAAGTTATGCAAGAAAAATCCTTTCTACAAGAAAAAAAAAAGAATCAGAGAAAGGCAACACAATGCAAGCAAATGTCAATAGAGATCATGAAAATGTTATGTTGTGGTCCATATTTCATTTCCCTCTCTCTGGGTGTATATGGTTTTCTTCAGTGAACAATTGGAACTGGTTTGAGACAATTCTTTGTTGAAGAGAGCCATGACCATCAGAATTGATCATCATGTAATACTGTTGTTGCTGTGTATAATGATCTCCTGGTTCTGCTCGTTTCACTCAGCATCAGTTCATGCAAGTCCCTCCAGGCCTCTCTGAAATCGTCCTGCTGGTCATTTCTTACAGAGCAATAATATTCCATAACATTCATATACCATAATTTATTCAGCCACTCTCCAATTGATGGGCATCCCTTCAGTTTCCAGTTTCTAGCCACTACAAAAAGGGCTGCCACAAACATTCTTGCACAGGTGGGACCCTTTCCCTCCTCTAAGATCTCTTTGTGATATAGGCCCAGTATAAACACTGCTGGGTCAAAGGGTATCCACAGTTTGACAACTTTCTGAGCATAGCTCCAAATTGCTCTCCAAATGGTTGGATCCGTTCACAGTTCCACCAACAATGTATTAGTGTCCCAGTTTTCCCACATCCCCTCCAACATCTATCATTATCATTTCCTGTCATTTTAGCCAATCTGACAGGTGTGTAGTGGTACTTCAGAGTTGTCTTAATTTGCATTTCTCTGATCAATAGTGATTTGGAGCAACTTTTCATATGACTAGAGATGGTTTTAATTTCATCATCTGAAAATTGTTCATATCCCTTGACCACTTATCTATTGAAGAGTGGCTTGAATTCTTATATAAATGAGACAATTCTCTATATATTTTAGAAATGAGGCCTTTATCAGAACCATTAAATGTAAAGATGATTTCCCAATTTGATGCTTCCCTCCTAATCTTGTCTGCATTTGTTTTGTTTGTACAGAAACTTTTTAACTTAAGATAATCAAAATTATCCATCTGGTGTTCAATTAGGAGTTCCAGGTCTTCTTTGGACATAAATTTATTCCATCTCCACAGGTCTGAGAGATAAACTATATTACATTCCTCTAACTTGCTTACAAAGTCCCTCTTTATATCTAGATCATGAACCCATTTAGATCTTATCTTGGTATATGGTGTTAGGTATGGGTCAAGCCCTAATTTCTTCCACACTAGTTTCCAATTTTCCCAGCAGTTTTTACTGAATAGTGAGTATTTATCCCAAAAGCTGGGGTCTTCGGGTTTATTGAATACTAGAGTGTTAAGGTTATTGCCTAGATTGTCCTGATATCCTATCCTGTGCCACTGATCGACTGCTCTATTTCTTAGCCAGTACCAAACGGTTTGGATGACCACTGCTTTAGTTTTAGATCTGGTACAGCAAGGCCACCTTCATCTGCCTTTTTTTT
>JAJPUD010001817.1:201984-216516 GCA_023553655.1 Myrmecobius fasciatus
GGACTAAGTCCAAATTACTCCTTAAACAAGGCAAGTTTGCCAGAACACCTGCCCCCAATCAGGGCAGAGTGTCCCGAGTGCCTCAGATAAACTCCAGGTGTTTGGAATTTGGAGTTTGGAGTTTGGAGTTTTTTGCCAGTCTGTGCTGAGCTGAGCTGAGTCCCACCCTCACTTCCAGCCTACACCAGAGTTCTCTGACACCGGAGTCCTCTGTTTATCCCTCTGTCCGAGCTAGACAAACCTGATGTGAAGTTTTTCAGAGATATATGCAAGCAGTATCCAAATATTTCCTGGTTCGTTGACTTGAAGATCAGTTCAGAGGCTTATTTTATTGTTGATTTGAGAGAAGGTCGGAGGAGGACGCAGAGAGTCACCTTTTCACTCTGCCATCTTGGCTCTGCCCCCCATCATGGTCTAAGGAAAAATTTTCAACATTAATCCTTGCAAAACCTTGTGTTCCAATTTTTAACCCTTTCCCCTCACTTCCTTCCCTAGATGGGAATTAATCCAATATATATTAAACATGATAAAATATATATCTTAAATCCAATATATGCATAAATATTTATACAATTATCTTGCTGTACATGAAAAATCAAATCAAAAAGGAAAAAATGAGAAAGAAAATAAAATGTAAGCAAACAACCGCAAAAAGAGTGCTATGTTGTGATCCACAAATCAGAATTGATCATCATATAATCTTGTTGCCTTGTACAAAGATCTCCTGGTTATGCTCATTTCACTCAGCATCAGTTCATGCAAGTCTCTCCAAGCTTCTCAGAAATCATCTTGCTGATCGTTTCTTATAGAATAATAATATCCTATAACATTCATATACCACAGTTTATTCAGCCATTCTCCAACTGACGGGCCTCCACTCAGTTTCTAGTTTCTTGCCACTGAAATAAGGGCTGCCACAAACATTTTTTGCACATGTGGGTCACTTCTTTTTTAAGATCTTTTAGGGATATAAGCCCATTAAAAATACCCTGATCAAAGGGTATGCACAATTTGATAACTTTTTGAGCATAGTTCCAAATTGCTCTCCAGAATGGTTGGATCCGTTCATAATTCCATAATTAGTGTCCCAGTTTTCTCACATCCCCTCAAACATTTGTCATTATCTTTTCTTGTCATCTCAGCCAATCTGAGAAATGTATAGTGGTACCTTAGAGTTACCTTAATTTGCATTTCTTTGCTCAATAGTGATTTGGAGCACCTTTTCATATGACTACAAATGGTCAAAATGGGTTCATGATTTAGTCATAAAGAGTGATATTATAAGCAAATTAGAAGAACAAAGGATATTTTAACAATTCAGATCTGTGAAGAAGGAAGGAATTTGTGGCCAAAGAACTGGAGTTCATTATGGATCACAAAATATATAATTTTGATTATATTAAGTTAAAAAGGTTTTGTACAAACAAAACTAATGAAGACAAGATTAGAAAGGAAACAATAAACTGGCAAAACATTTTTACATTCAAAGATTCTGATAAATGCCTCATTTCTAAAACATAGAGAGAATTGACTCAAATTTACAAGAATTCAAGCCATTCTCCAATTGATAAATGATCAAAGGATATGAACAGACAATTTTTAGGTGAAGAAATTAAAACCATTTCTAATCATATGAAAAGATATTCTAAATCACTATTGGGCAAAGAAATAAAAATTAAGATAACTCTGAGGTACCACTACACACTTCTCAGTGTAATCCTTTCCTAATCAATAATAGATGCTTTAATCAATTCTCATAATATAACTTTGCAGCTCTTATTTATATTGGTTGTCTTTCACTGAATTATTTTCAATTAATCAATATCCTTCCCCAAATGACATTGCCAGAACTGAACACAATATTCTGGGCAAAGTAGAGCAAAAAGGGACTAGCATTATGTAATTCTGGATATTATTTCATAGTTATTTTGCAGTTTTATCTTACTCTTCGAGATCCTATTTAGTGTTTTCTTCACAGAGAAGCTGAAGTGATCTGCCATTTCTTTTTTCAGCTCATTTTACAAATGAAGAAACTGTGGCAATGAGAATTAGATGGCACCCAGAATAACACAACTAATAATTGTCTGAGGCTACATTTTAACTAAGGAAGAAAAGTCTTCCTGACTCCAGTTCCAGCACTCTGATCAGTGAACTTTGCTGCTCTATTCCCCTCATACTTTACTCCTTTCTTAGTACATATAATGACTGAAATGACTTCCTCTTGCTCTTGACACATGTGTTTCCCAACCAGTAAAATGTCCAGATAAAGTTTTGAATAAAGGCTTTCTAGTTATGTTTCTTACATATTATACTTGTTGTGTTAATATTTTATATTTTAATCTAATGAGATTTCTCATCCATTAAAATAGGAAGTTAATATTTGCACTATTAATTTCTTGGGGTTATTATTAGGAAAATGTTTTGTAGCAAATTGTCCCCAAAGAAATTTGAACTATTGTCATCATTTTGGATTTAAAAATATTTTTGGCTTTATAAATCCCTACTGCACATGGCTCTTTCCTTTTTGGGGGGTGGGGCAGAAATTTAGATTAATTTATTTGAACAACTGTTTTCCTCTGGATGCCAGTGAGAATTAATGGAAATGAATCAAAGTAAATAATTCAACAAATGTTTTGTCTTGCAAATTCCCATAAATGGGGGGATTAAAAAAAAGGAAATTGTGATGAGATAGCAAATAGATGTCAATGGACAGAAATCTTGTGTCTTTGATATATTTTAAGATATAAAATATCTTTTTTCATTTTTGGTTTTGTAAAAGTACTCACTTATTTCTATTTTGCACTGATCTTGATTTAACAGATTTAAATCAAACTGTAAGCTTTTGAATCCTGTCATTCCGTTCTCTAGTGTGAGCACAGTGAAAATGTTTTCCCACTTTGTTGAAAAAGTGTACATACTGTTCTGAAAGATTTACACTTTGCTTCACCTTTTGGATTGGAAAATACAAAAGCTATTTGCAAAAGGATTGAAGATATCTGAAATATGCTGATAGTTTCTTTTTAGTAGATTGTTTTAAATTCAGGTCAGAAAGCTTCTATGATATTGGAACTGAACACAACAACGTTTTGGCATTGGATATCCTGGAATGAACCATGGCTCATTCATAACAAAAAGTGCTTTAAGTGAAACAAGCATGAAACACACTGGATAAAATCAGTTCAAAAAGAAGTCAGTTAGTTGTCTCTGGGGCAAAAATATAGAGCTTCCTAATGCCACCAGGACAAAATTAAAATCATCAATGATTATATCCTCATGTGACATAACTATGCAGTCAATCAACAAACATTTATAGAATAGATGCTACCTACTTTAAATAATTTTTAAAATTCAAAAAGTAGATAGCATTAGAATTTCAGGACAAGGTCAAAAGCTCATTCATTCTTGATGAGAATAGGGTATTCTCCACATATAAATGATTCTTAATTTTAAAAATTAATGATATATGTATTGAATCATAAGCCCTTCATCCAACTGTAGTAGAAATTTCCAAATAAGTACCTTAAATATAGCTAAAAAATTGACTTGTACAAAATCAAATTCATAATCTTTCCCTATAATCTTCATCCCTTCCAAACATTATTTTGTTTTTCAAATGCATTAATATCCTTCCACTTACATAATTTAGCTATCTTGAATTTATCTTTGACCCCAGTTTAGAATATCACGATGTATCTATTGTAATGATCTCCTAATCAGTCTCTATAACTCAAATTTTTTTTCCTTTCTAAACTGTCCTTCACAATCTGCTAAAGCAAAGTTTATTAAACTATGGGTAATGACCCAAGATGAAGTTGTGTGACTGAATTTGAAGGTCACAAAACATTTTGACTATAGTAAAATATTTTAATGCAATTACCAAAAATTAATTCAAAATCAAATATATAATTATTCTGAAGTATTTCTGGTAACACGTTTTGTATTGCACCACATGACTTTACTGTAGTCTTTGTTCTGAACATACAACACGTGCACTTTGTGCTTAACATTCATGAATACTGCCAGAAATATCGTGGGTCACATTAACATGTTGAGGGAATAGGAAATGTGGGTAGAAAAAATTTTAAGAAACATTGTGCTAAAGAAATATTCAAAGAGTAAACCACTGACTATATAACATTTTAAGTCAAGAACTCTGGTGTCTCTCTCTAATTTATTTCTAATACACAACAAACCAAGACATAGCTGAGCTTCCAAGGCTTGTGATGTTGAATGCTACTGGATCTATGGTTTTGAACAAGAAGTTTCCCAAATATAGATGTTCCTAGGAAACAAAAAAAGTTACAGAGAGGAGACAAAGTAAGTCTATATGCCTCTTCCTTCCAATTTAAATTTCCTTATAATGTTTGACATACCCTTGAGAGTTAGGGTGACGTTTCAGGGTAAGTTATAGCTACTAATTCTGGACCACTACTCCATTATCTTAAATGTTTTTTTTTTAATTTTTTAAAAATGTTATGTATTTTTATTAACATGCTTTTTAACAGACCAGCAATAACCATCACTTAGATAAATTCATTCTTTTTCATTATAAATTTGTCCTACCTGAAGAATTGTTTTGAAAATCTAAAGACTGTTTTTATGTATTTCCTACTCCCACATCTATTTTATCAGAAACCTCATCGCTCTTCTCGGATCATTCCTCACTCACCCTCGTCTGGGAAAGCTCAGTAGTTCAATAAACCCAGAGGTTTAGCTTCTCTTTTTATTATTGAATTGCTGGTTGGTTTCATCCCCAGCTGAACACGTAAGTGACAGACAGTCATGGTGAAGGTAATAAGGATATCTTGATTCTAAACCAAAGTAAACAGGCTGTCATAAGAATGTGGAATTGAATAGGTTACAAACTAAATTCTTTCTCTGAAAGCAATTATTTCTGAACATCAGATCTAATAATCTGTAATTCTGAAAGCCAAGGGAAGTAATCATTTGTTACCCAATCAATTTAAAGCAGTAATCTGCATGATGGTGTAGATAACAGTAGAGAAAAATATTTCTTTACAGTGCCACAAACAATATATATCTATTCAAATACTTATTGAATCTCAATTTATTATAACAAAAACACATTATATAATCATCCGTATCATCATACAGTAACTATGCTGACAAATGCAAGCATATTTCTGGGGTTTGGTACAAAGATAACATAACAAAGAAAAAAAATGCTTTTTCCAAAGGAAAAGCATTCAATGCAGGAACTTGCTAAGAGGATATTTAACCCTTTACCTGACTTTTCTCTTCTTCTTAAGAACCTGACAAATTTGAAGGGATATCTAAATCTGATTTGAAATATTTGCTTGCTACTTTAAAAGAAACTTTCCTAGAAATACACACAGAGACATTTGCTACATACTATAATTAATTCTTTAATAATAGCATGATTGATTAATATAAATGGAAGAAAATATTAAAAAAAACTAATCAGGGAAATTAAACAATATCTGATAAGGATGCATATAGAAAAAAGTGAAATTAATGTGTAGTCAGGCATCTTCCAATACAAAAGTAGTCAAATGATATTAAGCAAGATATTGAAAGAAGAGATACAATTTATCCAAAATTAATGACAACATAATCCAAATCCCTCTTACTAAGATAAGTGAGCATTAGAACAAGGCTTCAGTTTTCCTCATATCTTTCAAAATGAGAGATAATTTAAAAAATAAGAGTCAATGTTAGATATTCTATGGAGAAGTCTACTTTCAGGGTCAGAGTTAAAGGAACAAAGAAAATATTGACCTATTTTTTCAAACATTTAACATATACTAAATAAAGTGACATTTAAAAGGACATATATTGAGATTACTATTATTATTTTAAATAAATAATCACAGTTTGAACTTGCCTTATATGAATGCATCTTTAGAACAACAACAAAGACAACAATTAAAAAGAAAACACACTTTTTTCTTTAGTCAAAATGAAAAATATGTTTTGTGTTACTTTAGATATAGTAAACAATAAACTTCCTCTTGTTTATGAGTTTTATTGATATTGTTGAAACATTTTTATACTTTCCCTATCTTCTTTATTACTACAAAACATGCTATGCCATACATGACATATTTGTTTTCCTATAACCCATTGTGTACTTTTATATTTACATGCTTATAGATGAACCATTATTGATTGTCTTTGACCTTTGATGTCTCAGCAGAATTGTAGCTCCATATCTATCACTAACCAATTATTTTACCATTGAATTCTTTAACCTCTTTGAGCTTTGGTTTCCTCATTTGTGAAATAAGTGGCTTTAGTTAGTGGCTGCTGAATTTTCTTTCTCATCCTAATATACATGTGTGTAGGTATATATGTATATATTTATGTATATGCATATATGTACACAAGATTGCACATATTAATATGTTAAGGTTATATCTATCAAGGTAAATAGAATGAGGAATGACATCCCTTGATATTGAATCATGGAAGCTCAGAGTTAGATGAACCTTAGTGGTCAAATACACCAATTTTTCCCTACATATTAGTATCTCATAAAACATCCTTAAAAAGTGGTTATTTGATTGAATGTATTCTATTAATGGAGGACACAACATTATGAGTTTACTCTATGTTAGATAATTCTCATTATTAGAAAATTATTTTTTTATTGAAATAAAATAAATCATTCTATACTTTTTAAACAATAGTTTATAGCTGCCTCAAAGATGATTTTCACATTTCAAAGTGATAAATATTTTAAAATAGTCATTGTAATCCCAAATCTATTCTTTATAATCAACATCTTCAGAAATTCCAAATAATGCACTTAACCCCAGATTGTATATCTTTATGTAAGTATGATATGGTATGGTATGGTACAGTATGTAATTATGTATATGCTGCATCTTTGGGCATTTATTTAAATGTTAATTATATGTGTATTATGTAAATTGCAGACTTTGAGAGATAAAGGAGAGAAAGTGCTAGAAAGTTATAATTCACAAAGTCACGAATGATGAAGAATAGGACATGAATGAATGAATAACCAACAATAACATATTTATATTCATACACATATACATTGGAATTATCTTTGCCAACTTTTCTCATAAATGGCACAATTTATTAGTATTTCACTGTGGTCTCCAGAACTAAAGGAAAAAGCGAATCTAAGAGCTGTGGAACAAATAGATGAATTGTACTTTAATGATACATTATATATAAAAGATATTCAAGTATATTTGAGCAAGACTATCTTCTCCTTAGTTCTAGAAATTCAACATTATTTCATTGATTCTTAATTTTATAATTATGAGTACTCATTTAATCAACAAAACAAAATCCTGCCATAACTTAAGACATGTTGTGTTGAAATAAAAGCATCATCTTGTTCCAGCCTTTCTTGAATACACCTGACAACCCTGAGATAATAACCAAAATTCCATTGCTAGAACCATACTAAAAGTCATTAGAGATTTGTAGTACTTGCTTAAATCTATACTCTGTTTCTGTAAGCTTTAAGAATTCATGAGTAGAAGATTGTGGATAGTCTTTATTAATATAACCAAAAGTTACTTTCCCAATATTTTGAACTAAATAATGATCTAGCTATGAAATTCACATTATCTAACTCTAAGTAAAGTTATTTTCTATCTCAAAATCTGAGAGATGTAAAATGACATCTAATTAAGGGATCTCAATGTTAGAAGGGACGTAAGAACTCAACTTCTTTCACCAAATTAATAAAATAAAAATCAATCAACAAGTACTTGCAATATACTTACTAAGTGCCAGACACTGCCATAACTGGGATATAAAAATACAAATGAAACAATTTCTGGCCTCTAGTAAATGACATTCTGATAAGATACCATAAACATAAAGATATATGAATGTAACTCTGGATCATTTACCTACCATATTTTCTTCAGAAAGCATAGAAGCAATGGCATAGATATAGGTATAAATATACCTATGTGGGTATAGACATATGACCTAACACTCAGACATCTGAAACTAAAAGGACAAACAATTCAACATAAATAACAACCAGAATATTCATTACTTGCAGTTGGAAGAAATGAGAGATCAAAAGGAGAAATCAAGTCTCCAGAGTGGTTGGATCAATAAAACTGTATATTTTCAAAACATGTCCATTCTAACTTATACATTTTCCACAATTTGAAATTTGACATCCAATTAAGTAGAAATGTTTGCTTGTTTTTTTTTTTTTTTGTTTTGTACACTATCCTATATTCAGAACAGTTATCTAGGATCTCTGAAGAGACAAAAAAAAAAAAAAAACATTATTTTTTCATTGGCTTCCCCAATGCCATGAACGAAAGTTTCCAAATAGCCAATCCTATATTATTCCATATAAATTGTTAGAAATCACAATTAGCTCCAAAAAGATAAATTTTTATAACCTTATAGAAAAAAGTTGTTTTTAACAAGTTCTTTACCTCAGATTATAATAAAATAAATATTTTGTACTTTAGCAAGTTTATCTTACTCCTTGCTTTGTCTGCCTTATAGGTTCTTTCTCAATCTGAAAGCAGAAAAAATCTAAAGACAAAGAAAATTTCCTTACATCTAGAACATAAACATGGTTCCCATTGAGATTTCCAAGCTACATGGAGCACATCCTACAGGGATCTGGGATCTGGGATCAACTTTTTATTGCCTCTTCCTTAAATGAGAAGATGGCCCAAAAGAACTCTTGAAAAGATTCCACAGTAATAAAGCCAATTAATGAAATCTGCATAAGAGGTGCCCCTATCTACATAAGATAAATCAGAAGAAAAAGTGGCCCTTTCTACACAGGGCAAATTAAAAGTCTCTAGAATTTGTTCTAGTATATATGACCCCCAGAGAGATCCAGGCAATTTCTTCCAAATCCTTTAACCCCAAAAGTATCTCAAATTCCCAGAAAAGTTCTTGTAACTGCCAGAGCAAACTAAATACAATGGCAAACTTATCCTTCAGAACAATAAGAAGAGAAGGCTCAGATAGAAAAGTGGCAAAAACGTGAGCTACTTATGGATTTAAGGCATTAGCATTATTGCTGCAACAAGCTCGTGGGATATTTTGTTTTCACATAGAGTAAACCATCTAGGCTATCTTTAAAGGGAAAAATGGGTATTTTTACTAGTCTATAGCAAACTACTTATTCCAAATTTCTTATGAGAAGCTTAATATTTGTATTTAAGTGGGAGTCAATAATATAGAATAAAGCAATATACTATTCCTTATAACAAATTCATTAATACAAGATTATCAGTACTGCAACAAACAATAAAATAATGAAAAGTATGCAAAATTACACCCATAGATCTTACTTGTAAAAAAAAAAAAAGAAAACCGAGGGAAAATGATTATAGATTAAACATTTCCTCCAAATTTATCTAGGATCGTGGTATAGGTTAACTCAAAAATCCAGTCTCTTGCAGAGATTTCTTTAGAGATCCCTTCAAAAGCAAAAGGGCCTAAATCTGTCACGCAGGAGAACTAACATAAAACATAGGAGGTTTTATAAAGAATGTTTACTTCATGGGTTATAATAGACTTGCAAGGAATAAGCAGTAAATCACTGTAACTCTTCCATATACATCTCCAAACAATGATAAAATAATACCCCAAAATAAATCCTAGAGCAGCAAACCAACAAAAATGGGGCAAATAATCTTTAATCCCAAGAAACTTGGCAGGAAAGATCTGCCTCATTCAGATAAGAAGGAAGATACAGGACATGAAGCATCTGGGAAACTCACCTCAACATAGTAGCAGCAGATTCTAAGCCCTAGAGTGATAGAGCAGGAAAGTACCAATAGTAGAATCTTTCCTCCCACCCCATGTTCCTCAGCATAGACAGGGTAATGGAAAGACTCCAGCTCTGAGAACTACTACATGCTTCATCATAGCCTTAAACAAACAAGCAACCTCCAGCAGCCAGACCTATACATGCTCCAGTCTAGCCCCCAGATAAACAGAGAAAAAACCCACCAGATTCAGCACATGCCAGAAATTATCACTAAGACCCTGCTTCAGCACCACATAAATTGCCAGACACCTATGACCTCCATCAGCATTAATCACTTCTGACCCTACCTCCTCAACATATCACTAGACATTAAGGTCCCTCTTGGCCCTCAAGGTAACATCACTGCAACACCAGGTGAACAGCCAGGACATGTAGCCTCTGGCACAATTGTCTTGAGACACTGCTGCTTCCACTCTAGAAGCAAAATTCAATTTGAAAAGAAAGGAAAACAGCTAAAAATGATTATCGCCATAGAAAGTTATTGTGGTGACAGGGAAGACCAAATCACAAACTCAGAGGATAACACCCAAAGAAAAATTGGAAGTGGGGTCAAGTCCAGGAGGGACTCATGGAAGAGGTAAAAATATCTTTAAATATATTCGAGAAATACAAGAAAAATTGGGAAAAGAGTATAATGCAAGAAAATTATTAAAAATAAAATTCAAAAAAGTGTCAACATCTAGGAAACATAATGCAAAGGTGGATGATGTATATCATTTGAAGCTTACTCTCATAGTTATTGGTTCAAAGAAAGAAAATATTCACACAGTAGAATATAGATACCTACTTTACAGGGAAGCAGGAGGGGAAGAGACTAACTAGCTAGGTGGTGATGAGACTGAAGAAGGAAGGACAAATTGGGAGATGTGGTAGACAGAAACAAAATGTTAGTGAGGTGGGAAAGTGTGAAAGAAAATAGAGGACAAACAGGAAGGAAAAAATAGGATAGAAAGAAATCAGTACTGTTAGTAATCAGTACTGTTAAGGTGAATGGGATTAACTCTCCCATAAAATGGAAGGAAGTAGCATAGTGAATTAAAAACCAGAATGCTACAATATGTTGTTTGCAAAAATAAATAAATAAATAAATTTACTTGATGCAGAGATAAACACAGAGTAAACATAAGGGACTGGAGCAGAATCTGTTATGCTTAGGCTGAAGAAAAGAAAAGCAGTAATAATAAATCCTGATCTTAGAAAAAGTAAAAATAGATCTAATTAAATGAATTAAGGAAGGAAACCAATGTTTCCATGAAATGCACCATAGAAAATGAAGCAATATCATATATGCACCAAGTAGTATAGCAAGCATCTAAATGCTTAAAGAAATTAAGTGAGTTACAAAAAAAAATAGAAAGCAAAACTATGCTATTGGGGGACCTCAACTATCTCCTTTCAGATAGAGAAAACATCATACAATGATACAATTGTATCAGCAATATTGTGTGATGGCTAACTATGAATGACTCAGCTCTTTTCAGCAACACAATGATGCAAGACAAGTATAAAGGATTCAGGAAGGAAAATTCAGTCCATATCTAAATAAAGTACTGATGGATTCTAAATACAGATTTAAACTTATTTTTCATATTTTATTATTTTTAATATTTTTATTTCCTCATTGATCTGTTTATTCTTTCCCAATTGTAGCTAATAAGGAAATATGTTTTACATGATATAATATATATGTATAGCTTACATCAAATTGCTTTTCATTTTCAAAATAGAAGAGGGGAAGAAAAGAAAAAGAAAATTCAGAACTCAAACTCTTGTAAAAAATAAATGCAAAAATTGTCTTAAGTAATTGAGAAAATTTTTAAAAAGTATTTTTAAAAGAAGGTATCATAAAATATCATAAGATATCATGCACATATATACATGCATATATATAATATACACACAAACACACACATAAACACACAGAAGGAAAGAGAAGGGCAAAAGAAAGGGTCAACAAAACATAATATAACATGGCATAATGGTTAAAAAATATTTATCACAAATTATATTCCAGTTATTTTTTAATAACCCTATTTGTGCATGGAGAGACAATCACTAAAGTGGAATTGTCCCTGTCACTATCTTTGTGGTTTTTACATTTTACCACTTAACAGAAAGTTTATCTACTATATTCATGATAAAAGGTCACTCATTGTTTTCTCTGACTCCCAACACCACTCAGTCATTGTTTACCAACTGAAGCAAACATTTCATTTTAAGGTGGTTATAAATGTTATAAATACTTGTTTTGCCTTGATATATTAATTTGGAGCTTATCTTTTTATTGCTTCTACTTAGTATTTTTAGATTTTCACTTTGGGGCAAAAGCAGAGATCCAGGCCTTCTTCAGTATGATTATTTTCCAAATACTTGAAGAAAGGAGGAAGTTACAGAATATGGACAAATAAATGAATATAGGACACTTCTGAGAGGGAGGGCATTATAGCAGGAGAGATCAAGAAGACTTCCTGTAAAAATGGCTACTTGATCTATGTTTTGAAATAAGGTGAGAATTCAAGAGACATAGGTGAGAAGGGACAATATTTTGGGAATGGAAAAACAGCAAATGAAAGTCAGAGAAATGAGAGACTGGATAGCATGTGTGAGAAATAACATATATTACAATATGCTACCTTATGCATTATCTTCATACACATCCCCTTTCCCCAGGAAATTCATTCAATTGGTTATAATATCATCTGGTATCCAGTTCCCTTACTCTACTTGATAGCTTTCTTTGTTAATGTTGTTGTTGTTCAAAATACAACTTGTTAATAACCAAGGATTAAGTAATAAAGGAGAAAAATAGTTTTATTCTGGACAATCCTTGTAAAGAACTTTAAAGGGAATTTTAGAAAGATTACTGAAAATACTCTATCAGTATATTGAACTAATTGTGGTTCAGTAAAATGTATTTTTTTTTTGAAGTTTCATTCCTTAACCTCCTGGGTTTTTTCTCGTATGTTCATATGCCAATACATTCTCAGAAACCACTTTTAAATGTTTAGATTATGACTATCAATAATGGTTAACATTGAACTTTTAGGAATGAAAGAAGTATGGAAGAATAAAAAAAAATGTGAGTCAAGTTTTTCCTAAATTTCCCTCAGACCAATTTAAAATAATGCTTCAAATTAATGTCTGTAAGGGCAAAAATAACAGATGATCAGAGTGAGACAAATCTGAAGTTCAAAAAGACTTGATATGGAGCCCACATTGATGAAACACTTATGGCGGGACAAAATGTTGGTAACAGAAGCAGCAAGAATTTTGGAGCTCTCAAGCAAGAGATGATAAGGAGACCTGGTAACTAGTCAGAAAGAAATTACACAGGATTCCTATACTAACAATTGAAGGAAAATCATTTGCTGTTTGTCAAATCCATTGTCTACTTATTGATAGGTATAAGTTCAAAAGTGTAGACAATACCACCTCATTTCTCTCAGACTGACTAAAATGACAGGAAAAGATAATAATAAATGTTGGAAGGGATATTGGAAAACTGCGAGACTAATGCATTGTTGGTGGAGTTGTGAAATGATCCAATCCAATCCATTTTGCAGATGATATGATGGTCTACTTAGAGAACCCTAGAGAATCAACTAAAAAACTATTAGAATTAATCCACAACTTTAGCAACGTTGCAGGATACAAAATAAATCCACATAAATCATCAGCATTTTTATACATCACCAACAAAATGCAACAGCAAGAGATACAAAGAGAAATTCCATTCAAAATAACTATCGATAGTATAAAATATTTGGGAATATATCTGCCAAGGGAAAGTCAGGATCTATATGAGCAAAACTACAAAACACTCTCCACACAAATAAAGTCAGATCTAAACAATTGGAAAAACATCAAGTGCTCTTGGATAGGTCGAGCAAATATAATAAAGATGGCAATACTACCTAAACTAATCTATCTATTTAGTGCTATACCAATCAAACTCCCAAGAGATTATTTAACTGAACTAGAAAAAATAACGACAAAATTCATCTGGAAAAACAAAAGGTCAAGAATTTCAAGGGAATTAATGAAAAAAAATGCAAATGAGGGTGGCCTAGCTGCACCAGATCTAAAACTATATTATAAAGCAGTGGTCACCAAAACCATTTGGTACTGGATAAGAAATAGAGTAGTGGATCAGTGGAATAGGTTAGGTTCACAGAACAAAATACTCAATGACAATAGTAATCTAGTGTTTGACAAACCCAAAGACCCCAGTTTTGGGGATAAAAACTCACTATGTGACAAAAACTGCTGGGATAATTGGAAACTAGTCTGGAAGAAATTAGGCATTGACCCACACCTAACACCATATACCAAGATAAGGTCAAAATGGATTCATGATCTAGGCATAAAGAATGATATTATAAACAAATTAGAACAATGTAGGATGGTTTACCTCTCAGACCTGTGGAGGGGGAAGGAATTTGTGACCAAAGAAGAACTAGAGGTCATCATTAATCACAAAATAGATAAGTTTGACTATATCAAGTTGAAAAGTTTTTGTACAAACAAAATGAATGCAGACAAGATTAGAAGGGTAGCAGTAAACTGGGAAAATATTTTTACATCCAAAGGTTCTGATAAAGGCCTCGTTTCTAAAATATATAGAGAATTGACTCAAATATATAAGAATTCAAGCCATTCTCCAATTGACAAATGGTCAAAAGATATGAACAGACAATTTTCAGACGAAGAAATTGAAACTATCTCCGGTCACATGAAAAGGTGCTCCA
>JAJPUD010001817.1:226516-242656 GCA_023553655.1 Myrmecobius fasciatus
AACAATTAATTCCAATACTATACAAACTATTTGAAAAAATAGGGACAGAAGGTATACTACCAAATTCCTTCTATGAGACCGATATGGTGCTGATAGCTAAACCAGGTAGGATGCAAACAGAGAAAGAAAACTATAGACCCATTTCCCTAATGAATATTGATGCAAAAATTTTAAATAAGATTTTAGCAACAAGATTACAGAAAGTTATCTCTAGGATAATGCATCTTGACCAAGTAGGATTTATACCAGGAATGCAGGGCTGGTTCAATATCAGGAAAACTATCAGCATAATCAATTATATCAATAACCAAACTAACAAAAAACATATGATTATGTCCATAGATGCAGAAAAAGCATTTGATAAAATCCAACACCCATTCCTATTAAAAACACTAGAGAGTACAGGAATAAATGTGGTTTTCCTTAAAATAATTAGTAGCATATACTTATAACCATCAGCAAGCATCATATGTAATGGAGACAAACTAGAACCATTCCCAATAAGATCAGGAGTGAAACAAGGCTGCCCACTGTCACCATTACTATTTAATATTGTCTTACAAATGTCAGCTTTGGCAATAAGAAAAGAAAAAGAGATAAAAAGAATTAGAGTAGCTAATGAAGAAACCAAATTATCACTCTTTGCAGATGACATGATGGTATACTTAGAGAACCCTAGAGACTCAGCTAAAAAAGTAGTAGAAACAATTCACAACTTTAGTAAAGTTGCTGGATTCAAAATAAATCCACATAAATCATCAGCATTCTTATATACTACCAACAAAGTTCAGCAGCAAGAGATAGAAAAAGAAATTCCATTCAGAACAACGGATGATAGCATAAAGTATTTGGGAATCCATCTGCCAAGAAAATGTCAGAAACTATACGAACTAAACTACAAAACACTTTCCACATAAATAAAATCAGACCTAGTCAATTGTAAAAACATTAAGTGCTCATGGGTAGCCCAAGCGAATATAATAATAATGACAATACTACCCAAACTAATTTACTAATTTAGTGCCATACCAATCAAACTCCCAAGAAACTATTTTACAGATCTAGAAAAAATAGTAGCAAAGTTCATTTGGAAGAACAAAAGGTCATGAATTTTGAGGGAATTAATGAAAAAAAGACAGATGAAGGTGGCCTTGCTGTACCAGATCTAAAACTATATTATAAAGCAGCAGTCATCAAAACCATTTGGTACTGGCTGAGAAACAGAGCAGTCGATCAGTGGCATAGGGTAGGATATCAGGACAAGGTAGGTAATAATGTTAGCAATTTAGTGTTTGATAAACCTAAAGACCCCAGCTTTTGGGATAAGTACTCAGTATTCGGCAAAAACTGCTGGGAAAATTGGAAACTAGTGTGGAAGAAATTAAGGCTGGACCCATACCTAACACTGCACACCAAGATAAGATCTAAATGGGTTCATGATCTAGATATAAAGAGTGATATTATAACCAAATTAGAGGAAAATAGGATAGTTTACCTCTCAGACCTGTGGAGATGGAATAAATTTATGTCTAAAGAAGATCTGGAACTTTTAATTGAACACCAGATAGATAATTTTGATTATATTAAGTTAAAAATTTTCTATACAAACAAAACTAATGCAAACAAGATTAGGAGGGAAGCATCAAATTGGGAAATCATCTTTACATTTAAGGGTTCTGATAAAGGTCTCATCTCTAAGATATATCGAGAATTGTCTCACATTTATAAGAATTCAAGCCATTCTCCAATTGATGAATGGTCAAAGGATATGAACAGACAATTTTCAGATGATGAAATTAAAACTATTTATAATCATATGAAAAGGGGCTCCAAATCACTATTGATCAGAGAAAGGCAAATTAAGACAACTCTGAGGTACCACTACACACCTGTCAGATTGGCTAAAATGACAGGAAAAGATAAAGATGAATGTTGGAGGGGATGTGGGAAGACTGGGACACTGATGCATTGTTGGTGGAGCTGTGAACAGATCCAGCCATTCTGGAGAGCAATTTGGAACTATGCTCAAAAGTTATCAAACTATGCATACCCTTTGACCCAGCAGTGTTTCTATTGGGCTTATATCCCAAAGAAATCATAAGAGAAGAAAAGGGCCCCACATGTGCAAGAATGTTTGTGGCAGCTCTTTTTTAGTGGCTAGAAACTGGAAACTGAATGGATGCCCATCAATTGGAGAGAGGCTGAATAAATCATGGTATATGAATGTTATGGATTATTATTGCTCTGTGAGAAACAACCAGCAGGACAATTTCAGAGAGGCCTGGAGAGACTTGCATGAACTGATGCTCAGTGAAGTGAGCAGAACCAGGAGATCATTATTCACGGCAACAACAATACTATATGAGGATCAGTTCTAATGGACATGACTCTCTTCAACAATGAAATGCTTCAAACCAGTTTCAATTGTTCGGTGAAGAAAGCCATATACACCCAGAGAGAGGGATGTGAAATGTGGACCACAACATAACATTTTCATGTTCTCTGTTGAGGTTTGCTTGCATTGTATTTTCTTTATCAGATCATTCTTTCTTGTAGATACGATTTCTCCTTCACAAAAAATGATGCAATAATTAAACATATATTCGATTTCTTAAGTATTCTAACATAATTATCATGTAGTGGTTATCCTGCCATCTAGGGGAAGGGTGGGGAGTAGGGGGGAAAATTTGTAACAGAAAGCTTTGTAAGGGTTAATGTTTAGGAATTACCCATACATATGTTTTGCAAATAAAAAGTATTAATAAAAAAATAAAATAAAAATAAAATAGAAATAGAAATTAAAAAAAAAGAAAAACTGAACCAGGAATTAAATTGGATGAGGTAGGAAGAAGTGTCCTGGATATTATTATACCTACCAGATACCTACCGGAAGTTCAATGGACTTTTTTTAAATGTGTCTAAGAGAGGTGAATAACTTTTCAAAATTATGAATGATATAAATAGCAGAGTGAGGATTGCAATTCAGATCCCCTAACTCTAAACATAGTACTCAATAGCTTTATCTATATGATTTCTATCTATCCACATCTATGCCTTTATCTATCTCTACCTTTGTCTCTGTCTTTCTCTGTCCATGTCTTTCTCTCTGTCTCTCTCTCTGTGTCACCCTCTGTCTGTTTTTCTCTGTCACTGTCTCTGTGTGTCTCTTTTTCTTGTGTGTCTCTGTGTGTCTCTCTTTGTGTGTGTCTGTCTCTGTCTTTCTCTGTATCTTGTCTCTCTGTCTCTCTCTATCTCTGTTTCTCTGTCGTCCTCTGTCTGTCACTATCTCTGTGTGTCTCTCTGTCTGTCTGTCTCTGTCTCTGCATCTTGTCTCTCTGTCTCTCTCTGTCTCTGTTTCTCTGTGTCTCTCTATCTATCAGTGTTTGTGTGTGTCTCTCTCTTGCCGTTCTCTCTATTTTTCTCTCTTTCTCTGTGTGTGTCTGTCTGTCTGAGTTTGTCTTTTTCTCTCTCTGTATCTTGTCTTTCTGTCTCTGTTGGTCCTCTCTAATAATACTTGTGGGGCAAATTCTATACAACCTTTTTTCTCAGGAGAATAGGTTCAAAATTTAGCCTAGTCTCTGCACTTAATTGATCTTACCAAGTTCATATCCAGATACAGGCTTACTATTAGATGAATCTCCATCTCAGCTTCCACTGGCCTGGGTCCATTAGATTGTTCTTTGCTTTTCAGGATAAATAATAGTGATTGGAAAACTTGGCCTGGAAGCCAGGACACTGGACACCCTCATGAAGAACATTTGCACTTCACTCCCTTCACCTAAAACAAAAAGAACAATAGGAAAAAGGCCAAAGTCTATGGGTATTTCTTAATGTCTTATTTCCTCATAGGATAAGACTTTCCCTTACATCATGATTGCACAAGAGCAGCAAGGTGATGCATTGAGTAGAATTGCTGGGCCTGGAATAAGGAAGATTCATCTTCCTGAGTTCAAATCTGGACTCAGACATTTAATGTGTGATTGAACAAATCATTTAGCCCTATTTTCCTCAGTTTCCTTATCTGTAAAATTAACTGGAGAAGATAATAGCAAATCACTCTAGTATCCTTGGTGAGAAAACCCAAAATAAGGTCAAAAATAGTGAGACAAAAGTAAAAATAAAAAACAATTCTACAACAAGAATGTTGTCTCATATCTAATGCAGTGAGGGATAGCCTATGCAGCTCCCCAAGAATGACTGAGTTCAGAGTGTTCCAATGCTCTTTGCATTGCACAAGGGTTCCTCTTTAAATTGGTATGTAACCCCTATTTTAGTCTTCCCTGAAGGCTGTTTGCAAACTGACAACTTAAGCTTAACCTTCACATTGCCTAGTTGTTAAAATATAATTTATGGATGAAGCTGAAACTGAAAGCATATGGCAATTGGACAAAAGCCAAATCTTTTTCCTCTCTTTCATGTACCAGTGGTTTATACTTATTCTTACTCTCCGTCCCAACACAATTTTGACAAATTAAAAGAGTAATAATGCTTTGTAGAAAAGGCATGAGAGTGTCTAACTGTGAGTGTGTGTGCATGCATCAATGAGCCTTAAGCCATATAAAATATTCACCAGCTTCTTTGGGTTGCTGAATCTACTTCTCTGAAAGACTCCTAGGCATTTCTCTTCCATACTTACACTTGCCCATAGCCAGCCTTAGATTTTAAATGAGATTCTTGAAATGTAGACATTGATTATTAATATGTTTTATATTGTATAGGCTGGAAAACTCATGTCTTCATTTCAGAGAAAAGGAAGTCAAGTAATTATGTTCAAATGATAATTAACTTTAAAATTTATATATAAACATTCTGAAGGGACAAAAAGAGTTAACCTAGATTCATATTCACGTCTAACATTTATTAATTACTTGAACGTGAATAAATGATTAAACAGCACTTGGGCTCATTTTCCTCACCTATAAAATAGGTATGATAAACATTATGGTATCAGTTGCAAAGGATAATTGTGATTTTTAAATGAGAAGTATCAACAGGTTGCAATTTTTAAATTGCTTTGTCAATGTTGTTGCTCTGGCTATTAGCTCTCATTCTTCTTATTCCCTCACTCCAGTGGGGTTGAATACATATTCACAGAACAGGTCATTATCCTGCTATTTTATTTTATATTTATTCACACAGGTGGTTAAAATGCTTTTTATAATTGAAGAAAAGCGTTAGAATACAAATTCATCCTCTGTGACATTACATACAATTTCTATTCTATATTTCAGTAATACAAAAGAAAAGAGGTATGATGTGCACCTTAACTTATTGCCATACAGTTTTGATCTCATTTATTTTGTCTATTTTTGATAGACTTTTTAAACCATGGAGTTCAAAGATTATGGATATTTGTTATGACAACATCTATTAAAATCTTCCAATCAATATTATTTCAGTGTAGTTTTGGGAAACACTTTGGTCTGTGATAATGATTCAATTGTAAGACAGTTTATTGATTCAGTTCTACAGAATATTTTGAAGTATACATTTGTAGCATGGGGGTGATAGTATCACCTGTTAATATATGAAAAAAAAGTTTCAGATGAGTAATTTTAGTCACTGAGGCTCACATAAATAAGTATTCACTAGGTGCTTTTTTTTTGTTTTGTTTGCTATGGGCAACAATATGTTTCAAAGTTTTACTCTTTTCTTCATACAAATTACATTGCTAAATAAATCCAGTCCCTTAAATATAAACTTTATGTGGTTCCTAGCAGCACTGAAACTGTCCTGGATTGTCACCATAAATCCATGGGTTTCCAAAACCATTCACAAAATTTAATGTTTGTATACACACAATAATCAATCTTAATCTTTTTCTCTATCCTTCTCTCACACACTCTCTCTCTGTGTCTCTCTGTCTCTCTGTCTCTGCCTTCTGTCTGTCTCTGTTTCTCTGTCTCAGTTTTTCTGCCTTTCTCTGGGTTTCTTTGTGTTTCTCTATGTATCTCCCTCCCTCCTTCTTTTTCTCCCTTCTTCCCTCCCTCTTTCCCTCTGTCCCCCTCCCTCCCTGCCATCCTCCCTCTATCCCTCTCCCTGTCTCTCTCCTTCTCCATCTCCCTGTCTTTTTCCTTCTCCCTCTCCTGCTCTCTTGTCCCACTGCAACTGTAAGATGTAGTGTGCTAATCCAAGGAGTCCTATTTTGCTGGGCCAGGGCTGCCCAGGCCCAGGCTATTTGGAGATCATGGCTGGACTCCCATCCTGTTGCCACAGGCCTTTCCTGCCTTCCATGTCAATGTTCATGTCTCTTGGCTGAGAGGTCTAGAATCCTCCAGTCCTGATGCTGATTCTGAGGTCTCTAGGCCCATTTCTGCTTTACTGGAGTGGAGCCAGCTCTGGGGCAGGGCTGGGACTACCCTGGTGGGATCTGCACCGGACCACGGGCTGGGTCCCCCCCTCTGGTTCCACACTCCTTGGCTGCTATTTGGTGGCTCTGGGCTGAGAGTCCTGAAAGCCACCAGTACTGCTGCTGATTCAGAGGTCAGACCCGGGCAAGGCTGGGGCTAGGGATGCTGGCTGGACTCCCACCCTGGCATCCCAGATCTTTGCTGGTGACCTTCTAAGATGCCTTCAGCTGGAAAATATTCTACTCTGTCTTTTTGGGTGTTCTAAAATTTGTTTATAGTCCTTATTTAAAGGACTTTGGAGTGTTTTTTTCAGAAAAAAAAGAAATTACTGAAAGTAAACTTTAACTAACACTTTTGTTCCTTAAATGAAAGTCTTTTTTGACAAATAGGCTCTTTTCTTTTTCTCTTGCAACATCTTGTTTTCTGTTTTTTTCTTCTCCAGAAATTTTAATTTATTCTCTTGTTTCATCTAGAAAAAATCTGTGGAGTCATTGGGTCTGAGTTGAAATCCTGGATCTGTCACAATATACCATCTTGGACAATAATCTTTGACACATTTGGTCTTAGTTATTTTACCTTTGAATTACAAATGTTAGACTAGAGAACTGTGGGTTCCTTTTATCTCTGTGATACGAAGATCCTTAAAGAGAAACAGAATCATGTGATGAGTAAGTGATAATCTAGCTATATCTACTCTATCCATGCAATATTTGCAAATTTTGTCTACTAGGTACTATTTTTTACTTTAAAAATAATTTTAGTAATTGATTTATTATTTTATATTATGCCTCTTTATACCATCATTTCTCCAATACATTACATGTCATACTTTTTAAGGGGGGGGGTATTCTGATTAAAACTACAATGCATTTATCTGCATTGTTCCACAACCACAGTCCCACAATCTTTGAAAAGAAAGCTAATCAGTAAAGTTGAATATTTTTAAAAAATGCATTCATCCTATAAAATGTTGAAATAGGAGTAATTGCTATAGTAAAAGATCCTAATTTCAAATCATGTGAGCTTTGGTAGAAGCAACAGGGGATAGAAGACTGGAAAATATAAGATTTGAAACACAAATTCAATCATCAATTCTTTGAAAAATTGTCATTTGAACAAGGGATTAGTACATTTTTTTTTGTTTGGACCCAGAAGGGAAAACTAAAAGTTTATGCTGGAAGTTTGGGAGAGGATAGGGTAGGTTTGGTTTAAATTTCATGCCTGGAGCATTTGCTTAAGACTATCCTATTTGGTAGAGAATGATGACATCATGGGCAAATTTGGTTCAAGAATTTTGGAAAAGAAAGAAACTCTTCATTGCTGTTTTCCTTTAGACTATCTTCAGGGAAACACTTATGAACATAAATACCAGTTTAGAGAACATATATATATATATAAAAAAAACAAAAAATAAAACAGGCTTCTGAATGTGGTTTTCCAGTTTGCTTTCAAAGGATAAGGACAGTTATTTTTATTTAGTTATTCAAGCTCCCAGCCTGTTTTAAATGATTTAAGCATTCATTTGCTCTAACTATGCATTTTTTCTGGTAAATTCTAATCTATATAATTGCTCTTATTTCTGTTTGTTTTCTGCTTGGATAAATTGCTTTCCTCATTATTCATTACTTTTGAGGGCTGTTCCTGTAACTAGCATTTGGTAGCAGTCAAATCTATGATGGTGAGCATGAGGATATTCCTTAAAAGGTAGTAACCAACAAAGTGACTTGAATTTTAAAAAATTGTCCTACACTAACAATATTTAGGAGGGAAAGTGGACATAATTCCCATGCTATCTCCCTTTATTCCCTCACCCCAGAGGAAAAAAAAATTAGTGTGAGCAGCTTCATCTTCCACTCTTCTTGTCCATTCCAGGGATGAATCAAGTCTACCTTGGAAAAGAGTGGGCAAGATTTTATATATATACTATCTATCTATCGATCAATAGATTAATAGATATATTGATAGATGATAGATATGCGTGTACACACATATATATGCATCTATGTACACATGCATATAACACACACATATACATATACATACATGCCTCCCCATGAGAAACATTTAGAAGCCTATGTACAAATATACATATCTGCATGGAAAATATAACCACCTATATAAGGGAGAAACATAGCAAAAAAATGCAATTTAGATTTGTTCAAAAATTGACTGACTGGTTTCTCTTTCATTTGATATTTTAAGCAAGTTCTGTATGATTACTTGTCAATATGTTGTAGAAAAGATTCTTATTGGATATGGGTTTAACCAGATGGTTATTAAATTCCTTCCATCTCTGATGTTGGATGCTTTTAAGATTTTAGAAGAAAATTTACTTTTTTTTTTAGTAACGCAAAAACTTCTAAGTCAGTAAATGTATATAAAACACTTCACTTAAGCTAATATATTATAAAATCATGAAGTATTTAATAGAATTTGGTCAAGTGTGGAGATACTAAAAGAACTCAAGCTTTCCAGAAATTACAAACATATTTTCTTCATGTGCAAATTTCCTTCAGATAATGTTTACTAAGACTGAACCTTGTCTTCATCAAAAGCTCGGAAGGGAAAGGAGAGACTACAACTACTTTAAGTACTAACACCTGCATTCCCGATTAAAAGAAGTTAATTTGGTTGTAAATTATTAAAAAAAACAAAATCAGCTGTGAAATGGAAGGGGGGGAGGGAAATCACTTGGTAATTCAATACTAGAATACACTAAGGTTTTGTGATATTGTGAATACTCAATTCACTAACACAAATTGCACCTTCATGCCCTAGTAGATTGTATGCATTTCTTGGCTGAAAATTAATTAATCGCCTGCTGGTCAATCTTGAGGATGAGCCTCTCCAAATTTAACTAGAACTCTACCAAAAGCTCTCAGTGGTACATTAATTGGTAGCAAAACATTTTACCAATTCCTCTCAAATATAAGCTTTAATTCCAAGTTTCTAAATAGAAAACTACATTAACTAACAGAGGTCTCCACACACATTAGCCCTTATTCAAACCCTTTGTTGTTTGGTAGATAGCACTTGTAATTTGATAGCATTACCTTCAGGAATTCAGATGCATACCCATAGAAGACATTAGAAGGAATTAGATTTTACCCACTAAAGAGATAATTTAAGCTAGAAAGCATTTACAATTTAATGATGTCACAAGATCAGAGATTGAGGGCTGAAAGGAACCTTGAATGCTACCTGGCCTAATTTCTTTATTTTTAAGGAGCTTGTCCAACTTTTTCATTTTGCAGATGAGGATGTTGAGGTACAAATTAATTATGTGAGTTGAACAGATTCACAGACCTAATCAATGACAGAGCTCAGTCTCAAAAGCAGGTCCCCAAGTCCTCTAGCATCAGGAAATCACTACTTTGCATTGTAAAACATGTCACGTTATTTAAGTTAATTACCCAGAATTTCCATAATCTTATTTGCATTATTTATGAAATTCAATATATTACTTTTCTTCATTTTAATTTATTGTTTTTATTAGATATTATCTATTCCATTGTTATTACTTAATAGTACTTAAGACTGTAGTGCCAAATAAATTTTCCATGTTTTAGATTTATAGCCTTATAAACACAAAGCTTTAAATTAAAAAATATGAAATAAAATAAAAGAAAAAATGGAATAATATAAATACTAGTATTACTGTTTTGTTACAAGTTAACATGTTACATAAGTGATTTTTTTATATTCTCATAAAAAGTTTATTAATTTCAGATTTGACATACAAGTGCAGATTGCTTTCCAATGTTGTTTACTACCATTGTCATGGAAGGAAATACAGAGTTTAATGTGAAGAAATCTTGCTTTTTTAAGTTATTATTATTATTGTTTTTATTATTCACTTTAGGGAATAAGGCCCAGGAAGTCTACTGATTTTATTCCAAGGCCCTAATAATCAGGGCTGAGACATTATCCAAAGTTTTCTTTTTCTAAATCCACTTCTCCTCTTAATTCATTATAACAGACTTTCACTAAAAGTTTTGAACCCTAAAATTTCCCATCTATAGAAAGAGGACTTTGACTAGATGATTTTTTGAGATTGCTGTTAATCATTGCATCTTATAATATCAAACTGAATCTAAAACATAGAAGTATAAAATAGAAAAACGTCTCTTTGTCAACCTTTGAGATAATGAAAACTAGAATAAAAAATTTTCAAAGATCCTGAGTTCAAATCCTAGGACTCAATTTACAATTTATATGACTTTAGGTAAATCAATTAATCTCTCTGATCCTCTGTTTCTTTATCTGCAAAATAAAGTTATACTAAATGATTTTTATCATAAATATAATAAATTATTAAAAAACAGTAATTATAATAAGTATTTACATTTCTGTTTTGAAAAATATTTAACATATTTAATCTCATTTCATTTTATAATAATAGTTTTTATTTTTAAAGTATATACAAAGATAGTTTTCAGCATTCATCCTTGCAAAACCTTGTGCTTCAAATTTTTCTCCCTCCCTCTCCTTCTTCCCCTAGATAGCAAGCAATTCAATATAGGTTAAACACATGCAATTCTAATCACATTTCCACTTTTGTTACACTGTGTGAAAAAATTCAAAACAAAAGGGAAAAAAAAAACGCTAGAAAGAAAAAAAAAGGAAACAATCATGCAAACAACAGCAACAACAACAAAAGGCCAAAATATACTTTGATGCACATTCAGTGTCCATACTTCTCTCCCTGGATGCTGATGGCTCTTTATATCATGAGTCTATTGGATTTACCTTGAATTACCTCATTGTTAAAAAGAGACAAGTCTTAGATGATTTCAAATGTCTCTTTTAGTATAAGACCTACGACCCAACAATATGAGGAAATATGAAAATATTTTACAAATGTAATATTTACTTTTATGCTTATCTGTCTCATGTTCAAAGTGCTTTTATTTCTCTCAAGGTATGAATGAAATTTTTCTTTTGAATATACAGCTTAAAAATTCATGTCAGTAATTAAACATGCAGTTTCATACCTACTAGGACAATTTCCTTTTTTACATTACATAAAAGGTAGAAGACATGTGAAGTTTGGATAACCACACATTAATGCCCCCCCCCTTTTTTATCAGATTAATAGGTCTTTGGAATACAATCCTGCAATTCATCAAAACAGTGTCATGAAAACGAAGTTCCAGATGCAAATTACTTTGTCAAATATGTGGTCATTATTGTAGAGTACAAGTGCTTATATGAAATGCAATAAAAATAAAAACACTTTCATTTCAGACACTGATGGATCCTGGCATAATTTTACCCTCCATGGTGTGAGATCACAACTTCCTGACTTCTCATTCTGTGTTATTCTTAGCCATGTCTTTAAAAAACAAAACAAAACAAACAAAAAAAAAAAAAAACAAAACTCCAATGAGGCTCTTTTTAATGTAGTAGAACTTTTTTCCCTGTTTTTTTAATATATATATATATGTATATATATTCAATTTTATTTTATTTGCAAAACATATGTATGGGTAATTCTTCAACATTAACCCTTACATAGATTTCTGTTACAAATTTTCCCCCCAACTCCCCACCCCTCCCCTAGATGGCAGGATATCCACTACATGTTAATTATGTTAAAATACTTGACAAATAGAATTTATGTATGCATAGTTACACATTTATCATTGCTGTGCAAGAAAAATCGTATCTACAAGAAAAAAAAATCAGAGAAAGGAAACACAATGCAAGCAAACATCAATAGAGAGCATGAAAATGTTATGTTGTGGTCCACATTTCACATCCCTCTCTCTAGGTGTATATGGCTTCCTTCAGTGAATAACTGGAAGTGGTTTGAAACATTTCATTGTTGAAGAGAGCCATGTCCATCAGAATTGATCATCATATAGTATTGTTGTTGCCGTGTATAATGATTTCCTGGTTCTGCTCATTTCACTCAGCATCAGTTCATGCAAGTCTCTCCAGGCCTCGCTGAAATCGTCCTGCTGGTCATTTCTTACAGAACAATAATATTCCATAACATTCATATACCATAATTTATTCAGCCACTCTTCAATTGAAGGGCATCTATTCAGTTTCCAGCCACTACAAAAAGGGCTGCCACAAACATTCTTGCACATGTGGGGCCCTTTCCTTCTTTTATGATTTCTTTGGGACATAAGCCCAATAGAAATGCTGCTGGGTCAAAGGGTATGCACAGTTTGATAACTTTTTGAGCATAGTTCCAAATTTCTCTCCAGAATGGCTGTATCCATTCACAGGTCCACCAACAATGCATCAGTGTCCCAGTCTTCCTACATCCCCTCCAACATTCATCATTAACTTTTCCTGTCATTTTAGCCAATCTGACAGGTGTGTATTGGTATCTCAGGGTTGTCTTGATTTGCATTTCTCTGATCAATAATGATTTGGAGCAACTTTTCATATGACTACAAATAGTTTTAATTTCATCCTCTGAAAACTGTCCATTCATATCCTTTGACCATTTATCGATTGGAGAATGGCTTGAATTCTTATAAATATGAGTCAATTATATATATATTTTAGAAATGAGGCCTTTATCAGAACCCTTAGATGTAAAGATGATTTCCCAATTTATTGCTTCCCTCCTAATCTTGACTGCATTGGTTTTGTTTGTACAAAAACTTTTTAACTTTATATAGTCAAAGTTATCTATCTGGTGTTCAATTAAGAGTTCCAGTTCTTCTTTGGACATAAATTTATTCCATCTCCGTGGGTCTGAGAGGTAAACTATATTATGTTGCTCTAATTAACTTATAATATCACTCTTTCTATCCAGATCATGAACCCATTTAGATCTTATCTTGGTATGTGGTGTTACATGTGGGTCAAGCCCTATTTTCTTCCACACTAGTTTCCAATTTTCCCAGCAGTTTTTGTCAAAGAGTGAATACTTATCCCAGAAGCTGGGGTCTTTGGGTTTATCAAAGACTAAATTGCTATAGTTATTGCCTAATTTGTCTTGTGATTCTATCCTATTTCACTGATCGACTGCTCTATTTCTTAGCCAGTACCAAATGGTTTTGATGACCACTGCTTTGTAATATAGTTTTAGATCTGCTACAGCAAGTCCACCATCATCAGCCTTTTTTTTTTTTCATTAATTCCCTTGAAATTCTTGACCTTCTGTTCTTCCAAATGAATTTTACTACTATTTTTTCTAGATCTGTAGGATAATTTCTTGGGAGTTTGATTGGTATGGCACTAAATAAGTAAATTAGTTTGGGTAGTATTGTCATTTTTATTATATTCACTCGGCTTACCCATGAGCATTTTATGTTTTTCGAATTGATTAGATCTGACTTTATTTGTGTGGAAAGTGTTTTGTAGTTTAGTTCATATAGTTCTTGACTTTCCCTTGGCAGATAAATTCCCAAATATTTTATACTATCAACAGTTATTTTGAATGGAATTTCTTTTTGTATCTCTTGCTGCTGAACTTTATTGGTAATATATAAAAATGCCGATGATTTATGTGGATTTATTTTGTATCCTGCAACTTTGCTAAAGTTGTGAATTGTTTCTAGTAGTTTTTTTTAGTTCAGTCTTTAGGGTTCTCTAAGTATATCATCATGTCATCTGCAAAGAGTGATAATTTGGTTTCCTCATTACCTGCTCTAATTTCTTTAATCTCTTTTTCTTTTCTTACTGCCAAAGCGAACATTTCTAAGACAATATTAAATAATAATGGTGACAGTGGGCCACCTTGTTTCACTCATGATCTTATTGGGATTGGTTCTAGTTTGATTCCATTACATATGATGCTTGCTGAAGGTTTTAAGTAGATACTACTAATCATTTTAAGGAAAAGCCCATTTATTCTTATACTCTCCAGTGTTTTTAATGGGAATGGGTGTTGGATTTTTATCAAATGCTTTTTCTGCATCTATTGAGATAATCTTATGGTTTTTGTTAATTTGGTTATTGATATAATTGATTATGCTAATAATTTTCCTAATATTGAACCAGCCCTGCATTCCTGGTATGAATCCTACTTGGTCTTGGTGTATTATCCTGGGGATAACTTTTTGTAATCTTGTTGCTAAAATCTTATTTAAAATTTTTGCATCAATATTCATTAGGGAAATGGGTCTATAGTTTTCTTTCTCAGTTTTCTCCCTACTTGTTTTAGCTATTAGCACCATATCTGTGTCATAGAAGGAATTTGGTAGTACACCTTCTTTCCCTATTTTTTCAAATAGTTTATATAGTATTGGGATTAATTGTTCTTTGAATGTTTGGTAGAATTCACATGTAAATCCATCTGGTACTGGAGATTTTTTCTTACGGAGTTGATTAATAGCTTGTTCTATTTCTTTTTCCAAAATGGGGCTATTTAAATAATTTATTTCCTCTTCTGTTAACATAGGCAATCTATATTTTTGTAAATATTCCTCCATTAAGTTTACATTATCAAATTTATTGGCATAAAGTTGGGCAAAGAAACTCCTAATTATTACTCTAATTTCCTCTTCATTAGAGGAAAGTTCTCCCTTGTCATTTTTGAGAGTAATAATTTGATTTTTCTCTTTCCTTTTTCTAATCAAATTAACTAAAGGCTTATCTATTTTGTTGGCTTTTTCATAAAACCAACTTTAGTTTTATTTATTAATTTGATAGTTTTCTTATTTTCAATTTTATTGATCTCCCCTTTAATTTTCAGAATTTCCAATTTGGTATTTAATTGAGGGTTTTTAATTTGGTCTTTTTATAGCTTTTTTAATTGTAGGCCCAGTTCATTGATCTTCTCTTTCTCTGTTTTATGCAAGTAAGCATCTAGAGATATAAAATTACCCTTTATAACCGCTGTAGCCATGTCCCACAAATTTTGGTATGTTGTCTCATTATTGTCATTCTCCTGGATGAAATTTTCGATTGTGTCTATAATTTGCTCTTTCACCCATTCATTCTTCAGGATTATATTATTTAATTTCCAATTAACTTGTGGTCTATTTTCTCCTGGCCTTATATTACATGTGAGTTTTATTGCATCATGATCTGAGAAAGATGCATTTACTATTTCTGCCTTTCTGCATTGGATTTTGAGGTTTTTATGCCCTAACACATGATCAATTTTCGTATAAGTTCCATGAACCCCTGAGAAAAAAAGTATACTCCCTTCTATCCCTATTCAATTTCCTCCAGAGATCTATCATACCTAACTTTTCTAGCCTTTTGTTTACCTCCCTAACTTCTTTCTTATTTATTTTGTGATTTGATTTATCTAATTCTGAGAGAGCAAGGTTGAGATCCCCCACTAGTATAGTATTACTGTCTATTTCTCCTTGCATCTCTGTTAGTTTCTCCTCTAGGAATCTGGATGTTATACCACTTGGTGCATATATGTTTAGTATTGATACCGCTTCATTGTCTATGGTACCCTTTAGTAAAATATAGTTTGCTTCCTTATCTCTTTTAATTTGATCTATTTTTGTTTTTATTTTATCCGAGATAAGGATTGCTACCCCTGCCTTTCTTTGTTCACCTGAAGCATAGAAGATTCTGCTCCAGCCCTTTACCTTCACTCTCTATGTATCTCTATGTTTTAGATGTGTTTCTTGTAAACAACATGTTGTAGGATTCTGGCTTTTAATCCAGTTTGCTACCAGCTTTTTTTTTTTTATGAGAGAGTTCATCCCATTCACATTCACAGTTAAAATAACTGTATCTGTATTCCCTGCCATCTTATTTACCCAGAGTTATGATTTTCTCTTCCCTTTCCCCTCTCTCCCTTCCCCCCTCCCCAGTACTTTATTTTTGATGACTACCTCCCACCAACAGTCCTCCCCCC
>JAJPUD010001817.1:242756-266425 GCA_023553655.1 Myrmecobius fasciatus
TCCCTCCTACCTTCCCACAAGGAGGGTCAGACCTTTCTTTGAAGCCAGATGTGTCTGATATACTCTCTTAGAGTCCAATCTAAAGACAGTAAGGTTTACACAATCCTCATCACCCTCCCTTTTTTCCCTCAATTATATTAGATCTTCTATGTCTCTTTATGAGATTTTGCCTTATTTTATCTCCTTTATTTTTACTTTATTTTGCCTCCTTCCCCCACCCCCTTTTTTCAGTATCGTATCCCTTCCACCTCTAATTTCTTTTCCATTATTATCAAAGAAAAATCGAATTATACCCCCCATTCTTTAAGGATACCTATAGTAGAAATATAGTTCTCAAGAGTTCTTTCCTTTTTACCTTTTTATGCATCTCTTGAGTTCTCTATTGGGAGGTCAAATTTTTTGTTCAGACCTGGTCTTTTCATTAGAAATAGGTGAAATTCTCCTGTATCATTGAATGACCATCTTCTTCCCTGGAAGATGATGCTCATTTTAGCTGGATAAGTTATTCTTGGCTGTAATCCAAGTTCTTTTGCCTTTCGGAATATCTGATTCCAGGCCCTGCGATCCTTTAATGTGGAAGCTGACAGAATTGTGCAATTCTAATTACAGCTCCTCAGTATTTGAACTGTTTCTTTCTAGCTGCTTGCAATATCCTTTCCTTGGTGTGATAGTCCTGAAATTTGGCCACGATATTCCTTGGGGTTTTAATTTTGGGGTCTCTTTCAGGAGGTGATCAGTGAATTCTTTCAATGCCAATTTTGCATTCTAAAACATCAGGGCAATTCTCTTTTATGATTTCCTGGAAGACAGCCTCAAGGTTCTTTTTTTCATTGTGGCTTTCAGGGAGTCCAATACTCCTTAGATTGTCTCTCCTGGATCTGTTTTCCAAGTCAGTTGCTTTTCCTAGGAGATATTTCATATTTTCTTCTATTTTTTTTTTCATTTTTTTTGTTTTTGTTTGACTGATTCTTGAAGTCTTATTGAGTCATTTACTTCTATTTGTTCAATTTTAATTTTTAAGTATTATTTCTTCAGTTATCTTTTTTAGCTCCTTTTGTAACTGGCCAATTGAATTTTTTGGTTCATTGCATTCTTTTTCCATTTTTGCCAATTTTATTTTTTAGTGAATTGTTGTCTTTTTCCAATTCACCAATTTTGTTTTTCAGTGAATTGTTTTCTTTTTCCAATTCACCAGTCCTGTTTTCCAGTTTTTGATTTCTGTTGCACTGATCTCAATTCATTTCCCCATTCTTCTTCTAGCTCTCTTTTGAGATTCTTTATGCAATCTTCCAGGTAAGCCTTCTTAAAAGGAGACCAGCTCATGTCTGCCTTTGTGACTTCCTCTGGGATTGTTTTCAGAATCTCAGGATCCGGGGACTGCCCTTCTTTCTCTCCATAGAAGCTGTCTAAGGTGAGAGCTCTCGTCTGCTTCTTGCTCATGTTTTTGAGCTGTAAGAAGTTTAGGTCTGGATCACTTGAGGTCTGAATCACTAGCAGGGAATTCTGCCTCAGTTTCAGTTTGCCCTGGGGCAGTTTGCTGAGTTGACTTCCGGTCTGAGGCTGGTCGGCCTAGATTCGCACTAGGACCACACTTTCAGCTGCTCTCAATCCACCCTTTACCAAAGACACATCTGCCAAAGCACCTGCCCACAAGAAGAGCAAAGTGACCCAGGCATCTCTTAGGGGCTTCCTGGGTGCCTTAAACCCACCTCTGTTGCAGCCCAACTTCTGACCCGGGCGTGCTGGTGTCTGATCGTGGCCAATTCCCCTGAGACTAATCTCCAGAGTTCTTTCAAAGTAGATATTTAATAGAAGTGGGTTGTAGTCCAAGTGTTTGGTGGAGCCCTCACTCCAGAACCAGTTCGAAGGTTCAATTTGCCTGGGTCTGAGGGAAGGTCTCAGGAGCTCACAGAGAATGCTGTCTGCAGTTTGCCATCTTGGCTCCACCCCCCTTTTTTAATATATTAATGGGAACATTATAGACATGCATTTAATCTTCCCCAATCTTCTTGCATGCTAATGTGAGTCCCTGAGAAGAGTTTTTCATGCCATAATTGGTATGCAGTAGCCTAATTATGTTCATTGTGTATCATTTCATTGCCTTTGAGTTAATTATGATTTTTATTCCTCTAATAAGAGAGTCTCATATGACATAAAGCCAAATATCATAACTGGAGTCATATTGTCATTGAAGAGATAGGATTTGAATAATTAAAACTATGGCATAATTCTCCAGATTCAAGCCAACCCAGTCATCTTTCGATTCAGTTCAGTACATAAGATATACAATATTTCAATCACTGGCAAGGCAAATTTGTCAAAACCCTTTACAATAACACAAGGCCCAAGTTGGAGTGTTTTCAGAAAATTAGTTCTAGATAAGTTTTTGCAAACATGAGCTTTATTACTGTGTGGTTCAAATGAGGCAAAACAAAAGTATGAGTGTGCAAACAAATATACATACATGGAAACACACATTTTGGAAACAAAGAGATTTAACTGTGCAGATGCACACTCACTTAACTCATAGTCACAATGCTTTGTTGTGACAAAATTTCAGTGAGCTCAGAGTGGAATATGTATAGTGAATTTTTAAATCTTAAAGATAATCCTGGCCCAAGTACTTTTTAGCTGCCACTTTTCTGAATACCTTCAAGAAATGTACTTCCTACTCTCCCAAATGTAAATATACATAATATATAAACACTGTTATCAATGTAAATAAGTAAAATAAATAAAAGCACTACCAGACAAAAACATGCAGGTTAATCTGGACTCTACTTCTCTGAACTCCCCACCTCTCACTTCAATGAGTCCATTCTGTTCCAATTCTGGAAGACCTTGGCAATTATTATGAGCTGGGCTAGTCTTTGACTTCCAATAGTTTGATTCTAGAACAAAATAAGACAAAACTGAATCTTTAAATAATGAAGAGAAAGTAATTTATTTAGCCAGAGCAGGAAAGGGATATTCAACAAGGAAAAGTATTGACAATACTTCAAGTCTAGTCTGCTAGGTCAGTCTCCCTTTCTTGGGCTACCCATAGTGATCAACCAAATGATAGAGCACTTTAGGATGGAGTGCTCCTGGATGTTGCTTTGTATTGGGTGACCCCAAAGTTATGTCAATGGACTGAATTTAGTCTTTGGATCCAATGAAGACTTGATGATGATCTCAGTAACTTATAAGGAAAAAAGTATACTAGCTTTAATGGGGAGAAACGTTAGATTTTCTCTAAAATGGATATCCTTCCTAAAATTTATCAGAGTAATCTGACAAGGGCAGAGCACAGAAGAGCTATAAGACACTTAATCCAAAATACTATGTGTATATGTATGTTTATATTCATTTGTATATATATATATGTGTGTGTGTGTGTGTGTGTGTGTGTGTATATGTATTCACACAACATACATATGTGTACATAATTGTGTATGTGTTGTGCATGTGATCATGCATACATATATGGGTATATGTATGCAATTATCATTTATTGATATCTTAATATTAAGTCCTACATTGTCTCCTCTGTTTATCACCTCCTTTTTATCAGCACTTGATCTATTTGGTCTCATGGCTTGGTTTAAATATATATTATTATTATGCAATTATATAATATATAATTATATGTGTAATAAATCTATATTATTATATTATATATCATATTATTATGTAATTATTGTATTATATTTGTATATCATATATATATATATATTTATATATATTATTGTCTCCCTCATTAGACTATGAGCGCCTTTGGAGCAAGTACTGTGTTTTACCTTTATCTCTTTTCTTACAACCTATTAGAGTAACAGGTATATAGTAGGTGATTAATAAATAAATAAATAATAAATATACACACATGCACACATGAATATACACACATGCACAATGCATATATACCTATGATATATATGTGTGTATCAACTAGCTGATGATTGTTTCTCTTGTTTCTACTTTTAAAAATAAAGAAATCCAGATTTTTTCAATTGTACAAGTTTTTGCCTGGCTTTATTTTCTCTTTTTGCATTACTATATTCCCTTGCCTTATGATGACATATCATGTAACAAATATATGATGCAAATGTCAAGAGGAGTGATGGGGCAGGACTGAGTTCCTAAAAGTAAATATGTCAAAATCCCTTACAATAATACAAGTAAACTCATTTCCTCACATACACACAGACACACACATACATAAAGACACATCCAGAAACATACACAAAAATATGCGTGTACCTTCACTCTCCCCCTTTACGACCTCAAATAAGCTAGTCATAAAATCATTTCTCCTTCAATAACTCGGGACATTTCCAGCAAGCTTCAATGCCATTTCTTCATTTCCTCCATGTTTCCCTGCCTGAGTAATAAAATTTAAAAAAGGGGAGCAAAGAGAATGAAGAAGTCTCAACTTTATACCATGAAAAAATTTATAATCTCACCCACATCCTATCTCTATTGCCAAGTTTTTGGACCAAAATATTCTTTTTGCTGACTACTCAGAAATTAGATTCTATTCTCCCACTTTGTTTCTTAGCTAGGACTTGAATAAATGGTTCCTCCTAACAGTAAATCAGTTGTTCTATGAACAAAGAACATTTGCTCTAGTAAACATTTCTTTTTATATTCTTTAGTATAGTGTGGTCCAGCAACTAGTTAGTCTTATGAAGTGTCATCAGGCTGACGACACTAGAATGTTTTATGTTGATTGAAAAATATGGGAGATGGATGTCTCCTAGTGACTCAGAGTGGGAGTTCTGATTGTTATGACTTGTTATATGGCAGTTCCTGAAAGTTGTGAAGGGATTAAAAGTGGAAAAAATGTCATATAGAAGATTTCTATAGTCTTAAAAATATTGATAATAAATGCCTCATTAAAAAACAATATTGTTATTATTCTTCTTTAGATTTTTTAGAGCATACCAGTCAATATTTTTCCTCTGACAGTAAAGATCCCAAACTATCCATAGTTTTATGCCTACTCATAAATCATCCATTAGATGACACCTATAATATCATCTTGTTTTCTGAACATAATTTAAGTGTCTTTAAATTTATTTACTTATTAACTTTCTTACTATGTTCTATTGGACACCTATTATGTGCAAAATACTTGGGGTCACTTACTCATCACTCAAATCAATAATGCTGGCCTTTGAGCTGGGGTTTTCTCTGGAAGATACCATAACCATACCTAATAAGTAATAGAATAAATAATATTTTCCTTATCTCTTAGAGTTGTTCTGAGAAAAGTCTTCTTCAACCTTAAAGCATTGTAGAAAAGAGGTTTTCCTTCTGGATTTGCATTTGTTAATAATAAATAAATTTGGCCCCTTCTGTCAAAAAGACTAATTGAATTTGTCATTCATTGAAAGTCTTTTTGGAAGCCCTAACACACTGTTTCTAGGGACTGTTTGTTACTGCTCTAATGTCCTGCCTCATTAAAGAACAGAAGATAATTTTTGATGAGAGAGAGTTGTGGTTTTAACTCTTCTCTGCATTTGCTGTCTTGCCAGTTTTCAACTCCAAGGAACAAGATATCCCCTGGTTTCTCACCTTGCCCACTTTCCTGATTTCTTTGGGGGATTATTTCCCCCCTTTAGATTATAAACTGGTTGAAGATAAGGACCTTTCTTTTTATTGTTTGTACTCTCAGTGCTCAGTGCCTAGCATTTGGCAGGAATTTAATTAATGTTTATTGGATATCAAAACATTGCACAGATATATGATTGTAAACAACTAGACAAAGTTTTAAATTTCTTAGATAATGTACTTCTTGAAAACAATATATGTGGCACTTCCTAAAATTATATATAAATAATAAAACTGACCCTATGTAAATTCTACATATAATATTTAAGGAACTATCGCTGCATAATGGTATAGTGAAATGAATACTCCCTTACGTTTTTGTTGTCTTCCCTCATCTGAATATAAAGAATTGCCTTACTTGTTTAATTTGTATCCCTAATGCATAGTTCAGTAACTGACACAAATAAAACCATCTAGCTAACTATCTATCTATCTATCCATCGATTCTATCTAATCTATTTAGCTAGCTACTTATCTACTTATCTATTTATTTATTATCTAGCATTTATCTGCATCTTGTATGTACATATTTGTATATATGGGCATATATGTATATATACACTGTGGATTTTATATAAACATGCTATATATATACATATGTGTACATGTGTATCTATCTATAGAGAGAAATGATTTATAAATTGAAATAGTTATATGTGGATATATCATATAAGATATAAAATTAATATAATATAATATCTAAACATAACTATTTCAATTTATAAATTCATTTATGCATATATTTTACATTATAAATATATACACATATGTGTATAGAGAGGAAGAAAAATTATGTGTGTGTATATTCATGCATTGGTGTAAATGTGTGTATATATGTATATAAATTAATAAATCTCTTTTGGGTGGATATAGTTTTTGTATTTACATATATATATGTACTTTATAATAATGCAAATGGGGGGAAAAGCATAGGCTGGGAAATTATGCAGTCCATTAGGAAGTAAATTTTAAGATTTTCAGAAATATGCTGGATCTTCATTTTCAAATTTGATTGGCTTTGTGGCTACTTCTATGAGCATGAAATCTGGTCTCAAAGTTTACATCCCATCTCTTCTGCTTGTTCCAGGTATCACTTTAGAAACATTACTTCTCTGCGATAGTTATAGGTTACCTGTAAAATGAGGACCATGAACCCCATGACCTCCAAATTCCCTTCCAACCTTACATCTGCAAGTCTGGGCTCTGGGCAAATCTTGGGTGGGAAACAAGATAAGGCTTACTGGTTTGGTTTAATAATTAATTATTGACTAGAATAGGTTTTATTTTGTTTGATGTGACCTTCAAAAAATACTACCCAGATTTCCAATTCCCTCATCCATAAAATAGGGATAATATTTTCATTGTTACCTAAAGGAGTTGTTTTGAGGCTAAAGAAGCAATCTGGTACAGTGGATATATTATTGGACTTGGAGCTAGGGAAGACTTGATGTTCTAATCCCAGCTTTGATAATATTGTCTGCTGGACCCTGAACAGGCCATTTCACTTCAGTCCATCTTCCCATCTTACATCTACTTCTACTACTAATTGTTATATGTAAAACTGGTTTCACACTATTTTAAAAATTGGGTACCAATTACATCTACTTCTACTACTAATTATTATATCTAAAACTGGTTTCATACTATTTGAGAAATTACCAAACCAATTGAGAAAGGAGAGACTATGTCTAGTGGGATTTTTGAGCACAAGATTTCTTGTACTTGTGTCTCCCAAGGAGGCATAATTTTTTTTTTAATTTAATAAATCAAAATGTAGAGAAATTGACCATTTCTGGCCTGTGAAAGACTTAGATTCACATCAAGTCTAATCAGTAAACTTTGGACCTATTCTTTCAAATAATTGTTTCTGAATTGAAGGTAGCTTTGGATTTGTTTTGGTTGAAGGCCCAGTTCTCCCACCACTGCCTGCCTACTTCCATTCCTGTTCTCTTGCTGAAGGACATTGTTTTTAAAACTGGAAAATTTAATAAAAAAGCCTCTTATGAGTCATTTCAGTGAGAAGGGAACACATCCTTTAAAGTTAACATCACAACAAATGGGAATTCCATCTACACTGATTCCATCTCACCTTTACATATATTGTTTCCTGTGTTACTCAGAAGAAATTTGTGAGGCTTATGCTACAAATATTGTTTCCATTTTAAAAGTGAGAACATTGCCACACAGAAACCATGTTTAAAACTAAACATCTGAGCCAGAATCAAACCCAGTTTGCTTTTGGTTCCAAGGTTGGCACTTTTTTATGTTGTAGCATGCTGCTTCATACCACTTAAAATATCCCTGAATACAAAAAATCTTAACATTTTCTAAACTATTGGTAAAACCATCTTGCTTCCCTCCCCATTCTCTGCCATCTCCATTCATCAATAATGATGCTTCCATCTCAAATACCACATCCATGGAGTCTTTCTGAATTCTCCAATTGTAACAGAATTTTTTACATCTCCTAGGTATTTAAGATCTTGTACTTTGTATTATTTTATCTGTGCTTTTGTCTTATCTTCTTGGAGAACAAGGATGTAGCATATTTATAAATCTATCATCCCCAAAGACCAACGTTAATTCTGAACAGGTTATGCATAATATGTATTTGAAAAATGCTTTTTGATGTATGATACAATAGTAGCATTGTGCTTGCTTGCGATTACATGTGAATGTATATTTTTATAGACATATTTATGAACATATGCGTATATATAGTTATATGTAGTTTATGTATAATATATATAGCCATGTAACTACACACACACATACACACATTTGAAAAATGTTTACTTACTATTCTGATAACCATATTAAATTGAATTGTTGTTTTGTACATTAAAAAAAAAAAAAACTACTTTGAGAATTGATCCAGAGGCATTTACCAGATTACCTTTGGAATCCTGGATGCATAAAAAAGTTTACAAATTACTGGTGTAAGGTAATGTGTTGGCTTACAGACTGACAAGCAAATACTAGAACCAAAACTTTATGTTGTTGTGGAATGTCTCTTTCAGGTAAAATTTAAATTAGATGGTTGCTAAGAACTTGAAATCTAAAATGGTATAATTTTGTGAAATCTTATTTGAAGTACAGTGTAATTCAAATGGAGGATACACTAAAATAAAGGAGGCCATGTGGCAGAGAAACTGAGTAAAAAGAAAACACGTTTCTTTCTTTCTTTTTTTTCCCCCCACAGAATTCTTTGAGACTCACAGCCTCATTTCTAGCTCATGCCATATGCCTTTTGCATGACAAACTGCTTGGTGTTGTTGAAGCCTGGAAACAGCATTTTGTGACAGAGTGATTATTACCTTAGGAGGGCTGAGATTTGAAAGGTATGCAAATGAGTTATTTAATGGAAGAGTCATTTACTTATGTAAAAGCAACATTACTAGAAAACTGATACACTCAGAAGTAAATGGAAAAGCAAAAGAGCCTGACAGCCTTAGGATAATGAGTCAATGAGACTCTCAATCAGGAGCATATCCAGAACCATCCCCTGCCAACAGCTAAGGATTGTATGGTAGTTATGCATCTGAAAATTTCATCAGTTTTAAGATCAAGGAGGGATGTTAAATTGTGCATAGAGACATTAAAACATAGAGGGAGGATTTACCTAGGCAAGCTTACAGATTCCGTTACTCTTTCCATTTGTTCTTCTATTAAACGCCCATTCAAACTCTGGAAGCCAGTGATGGTCAAATAGAAGGGTGGATACAGGAATATGGATACTACTCAGTTCAGTGTGAATCCAAAATGTTTGTTTTCAGGTTAAAATGATACTCAACACACTAGAGTGACATTTCTTTAAAATTTCAGGATATGGATCATTTAGCTGGAGAAAAAACTCTAGATTTTGTCTTTCAATTTCTAATCATGTCACTATTACTATAAAAAAGCCATGCTTAGATACATGAGTATACATTATGTATGGGTATGTGCATATCTTATTTATTCATGAATATATAAAAATGTGTTAGATAAATATTCAGGGATCTAAATACATATGCATAAGAATGCACACAAATGCATGTGCATATAAACTTATGCCTATATAAATATACATATGCCTTATGTTCATACAATTACAAATGTATTATATATGCACATATAAGAGTATATACATATGACAAATGATGCATATGCATATATGTTTTATATATGAAGGGACAGATAGATGTAAACATAACATAAATAATATGTGGGAAAATGTAAATATAGCTGGATAGATAAATTAATAGAGAAATAAATGAATGGATGAATAAAAAATGACTAAATAAATAAATAGAAAGATAAATCACCAAATCTTTTCTTCAGACTTCATCTGAAGCATGTCATTTTCATGCTTTACATATTGTGGTTCATGGATTCTTATTATAGACATAATTTTCCCAAGTCTGGCTTCTCCTTTCACTTCACTGATGATTGCTTCCATGAAACCAATTGAATCATTATTTTAGAATCTGAGTTCTCAGGAGGATTTGTCTCTAACTTCACACAAAAATTATCTAAACTAACTGACCCTCTAGATTTAGAATCAACTGAATATGTATATTTTTCTTGACCTTAACAAAAATATAAGAATTCTTGTTTATTGTTATACATTCAGTAGGATATTGTTTCAATCTATCAGTGAAATTCCATACATAGTCAACTATTGCTTCAGGCAACTTTCAGATTCCAAATTACTGATGGTTTGTCTCATGACTTCCCATAATGAAAGTTCCTTTAATAGTAAAATCAGAGGTCCTCATTTTTTTTTCCTATAGAGAGATTAACATATTTTCTTTCCACCTAATAATTAGGTCGAGATCATATGATTTCCATATCTATTACAATCCTTAGAATAATCATTTTATTTTTTTTATTAAAGCTTTTTATTTGTATAACATATGTATGGGTAGTTCCCCAACATTGATCTTTACAAAGCTTTCCATTACAAATTTTACCCCCAGTCCCCTCCCCTCCCCTAGATGGCAGGAAGTCCACTACATGTTAATAATGTTGAAATGCTTGAGAAGTTATGCAAGAAAAATCCTATCTACAAGAAAAAAAAAAGAATCAGAGAAAGGCAACACAATGCAAGCAAATGTCAATAGAGATCATGAAAATGTTACGTTGTGGTCCATATTTCATATCCCTCTCTCTGGGTGTATATGGTTTTCTTCAGTGAACAATTGGAACTGGTTTGAGACAATTCTTTGTTGCAGAGAGCCATGTCCATCAGAATTGATCATCATGTAATACTGTTGTTGCTGTGTATGATGATCTCCTGATTCCGCTCATTTCACTCAGCATCAGTTCATGCAAGTCTCTCCAGGCCTCTCTGAAATCGTCCTGCTGGTCATTTCTTACAGAACAATAATAGAATAATCATTTTATAAAATAAAATCTTTTGATTCCTTCTTACTCAGATCATTAATAGGCCCTTGATTTTTTGTAGCCCTAATCAGAAGGAGAAGATGAGGATGACATCTTCATCTGTGGTACTGATAATCAGCTCAATTGTCTTGTGCATGGGCATACTGATAAGAAGAGGCACTGCCATTTTGTTTGCCATTGTCCCTGTTCTGATGACAAGTGATTTGACATTTTTCTCACAAATGAAATATGTAATTCTATAATTCTATGATTCCTATTGGACTGAAGGACTGGCATTTTGCTATTACACAAAATCTTCCTTTTTAATGGGAGGCTCAATCTGGCTGTTGGACCAGAGTTGATCAATGGGGAAAAAGTCTTACAAAAATGACTGGGATGTGAAAATAAAATGTGGTAATAAATCAAAAGTAAATCAAACTGAAAACAAAATTAAAATATTACTTTTACTATTTTGTTTCTACAAAAAGTTGCTTATTGTTCTGAAGACTATAGGAGGACAACAGTCTCTTTCTCTGGATCTCTCCTTCTCCATCTCTCACCAGAACAAAAATCTCTCTTTATTCTAATAAACTCTAGTTTGAGCAGAAGATTTGACAGTAAGTCTCTAAAGATCTTTTTGAATTTAATGGTACATCTTCAGTTGTATAATCATAATGTCAAGGTTGGGAATAACATCAAGAACCATCTAGTCCAATGCCTACCTCAGTGCTTGAAGGTCCTAGCTGAGAGGAAAACCAGAACCTCCTAATTCAGTTCAATTCAGAATTGCAAAATAAGCATCCTCCTAGACTCTATACTATTTCTTACCCCTCCTATCCAATAGGTTGCCAATTTAAATTATGCAACATCTCTCAAATATGACCCCTTCTCTCCTCTGATACAGCCACACTAGTACAGGTTCTAATCATCTCACACCTGGATTGTTACAATACCTTCTGGTGGATCTGGCTGCTACAAGTCTCTTCCTACGTAATCCAACATCCATTCAACCACTAAAAATGTAAATTTTCTAAAGCTCAAATAAATACTGGGCCAATAACTTTCAGTGGCATCATATTGTCAATAGGATCAAATACAAAATCATCAATTATCTGTTAAAAAATTATTTGCAACCTAGCCTCCTCCTACCTTTCCAGTCTTCATATATCTTCCTGTCTCCCTGGCTTTTACACGAACAAGAAATTTCATCTCTTAGTTTTGGGCATTTTTTTTCTGGCTGTCCCCCATGACTAGAATGAATTTCCTCTTCTTCTCTGATTACTGATTTCTCTGGCTTCCTTTAGTTCCAATATCATATCTTCCTTAGGAAATCTTATCTAACTTCCCTCTTAAGTCCAGTGCCTTCCTTCTGTTAATATATATATATATATGTATATATATATATATACATATATGTATATGAGACTCTATGTGTGAATATGAATATGCATATAAAATATACATAATATTATATGCTTGTATTTTTTAAGAGAAAAAGACAGAGACAGAGACTGAGAGGGGAGGAGAGACACACAATTAAACTTTACATGTTCTTCTCACTATATGGGATAGATCACATGCACAAACAATATGTTAAATGATGCTTATTGCTTTTTATTTGATGTTAAAGATATGAGATTGTAATTGGGGACAAATTCATATTTTATGAGCTGATGCTATTTCATGTAGTAAAAGTGAAAAGAATGATAAATATGGAACTAGAAAACCTTAGTTCAGATCTCACCTCTGTCATGTATAAGGGCAGTTGATCACACTTTGGGCTTTATTTTCACTATTTAAAAATGAGGCAGGTAGAATCAGAGGACCTAAAAGGTCTCTTTTAATTCTGAATCTATGATCCTATGATCAAAACAATTTATTTCATCAATATTTAAAAGATGCCTAATAGTATTTTAGAATATTTCTAAATGTCAAGATTTCCATAAATCTGCCAAACTATTTCAATTTTTTTTATGAAAAGAAAAAAAAAAGATCCTGTTCTGACTTAAGTGTCTTGTCAGTTTTTGCCTTTTCACTGATTTAACAGTAATTCTTCTTTCCCTTCCTGGATGCCTTCTCTGCTCTCAATTCAGAGCCCTTGTATTTTGTTTGTTTTTGTTTTTGTTTTGCTTTGTTTTGTTTTTGGCAACATTCTATTTCAAAATTTGCCTTTGTAAGCATGTTTGCTCTTTTAATTTAAAAAAGAAATAATACCCCAAACTGTATTATCAGAAGTATTTGATTTAAATTTTATTTGCATGAAAATTAGAAGTCAGGACTATCCTTAAACTCCCTACCCTTATATTCACATTAAATTGTGAGTATAAACAAATAAATGATAAGTTCTTTTAACTTGAGGGTGGAAAAGGCTCTATCAGTCACTGAGAAAAATCATTTAATCTACTGTATCTTACAACCAAACACTGGAGATCTTGGTTTTCTAAGATAATAAATTTGAAGTAGAAAGAGACCTTAGAAATCGATCATCCAATCCAATCCTCTGATTTTTTGAAGCAAGAACACTCAAATATTTGCTTCTACAGTGATATTATTGCTTAAGTACATTATAAAAATTATATAATCAAGTTGAATCATAGTCACTAAGTATCAAATACTACTGATGACTTTTATTACCTGTGTGTATTATTAGGCTTATTGTGCGACCTCTATATGCCTGAAATAGCCACCTAAGCTCAGAGGACCAGAAGACCATACACTTAGAGCTGGAAAATCTGAGTCATATGATCAGAGAATTATATATTTAGAGTTTGAAGAGCAAGCAATTTCATTCAACAGGTGAGGAAATCAAGAAATATTAGCGCTACTTAGTATAATTGTTACAGTATATATACCATATATCATAATATATAATATTAATTATAACATACATATACTTATTTCAATTATATTATTTGGCATATCATGTCATATATTATATGTCAAAATATTAGTGTTATAGACCCAAGTCACCCAGCTAAGAGTGGCAGATCCAAGATGTAAGGCATTATGTTGTAATGCTCAGTCGGTGGTCTTCCCATTAGACTGAGTTATATTATTAATTGTAATGCAATAACTCAATACATATACACCTGCATACATATATGTCCACATAACCATAATACACAAGCATATAATGCACAATATACATATGCAAACAAACATACATACAAACACATAACAATTCATATATACATACATATTGAGGTATAAAAGCATGTGTGCACATATGTGCATAATATATGCAAAATGTGTGTGTATGTATGTATCTATCTACTTATTTATCTTTTTCTTATTTAGAGTCAGAATAATGAAATCTAGTACAAGGTAGAGACAAATACTTTTGGTCTGGCATTTTATTCCCAGCACTTAGCAGAGTACCACAGGACTTGCATGCTGGTTGGTACATGAGGAGAATTTGGAAGTTCCTTCCAAAAGTGTTTCACTAGGCAATGGTAACATAGAGGAGCATTCTGGGAATAGGGGATAACATGGCAAAAACTAAGAGGAGAAGAAATGAAATCCTATGAGAATTGTTTTTTGCCAGTAGTTAGTTCTAAGTGTTCAGACTACAGATTTCCCCTTTGGCCCATTCATAAAGGTCTTGAAACTCTTCAGAGAACTTACACCTCAGTGTATGTTCCTCTTTAAAATTGCCTCAAAATAATTCAGGGAGAAATTTTCTTTAAAACAATAATATACAAGAAAAGAATTGCTCCATGATCACGATCAGTCAGGGAAAATTTTCTGGAGGATACTGATGTAGTGAAGAGAATAGAAAGCTACATTCAAAATCAAATGTCTTGGGCTTGAATACTCTACACATCTTAACTCAGTGTGACTTTGATTAGTTCACTTTACTCTCCCTGTCCATCTTGGGGCCCATTCTTTCCAAGTGAAAAGTAAGCAATTTAAGCTAGCTGATATTTTTTTCAGCTTATATTCCATAAGGATAGCACATGATCCAAAATACTACTTTATAGAAAATGACAATATTTAACCCCAAAATGACACAGACAACTGAGGAAGGTCATGAGTTGGCACTCATGCTGACATCATAGGGAGAAAGTCAAATTTAGAGAGAATTTTATGACTCTTCTTTCTTTGGAAGTAGAAAAGCATAAAGTTAAATCTTAGAAACAGGATTAGCACAATTAAGATGAAAATTCATCAAAGGAAGGACTAGATTGTTTGCATTTCATACTCCAGAGCTGGGAGACACATCTGAAATCATTTAATTCAAGCTCTTTATTTTATAAATCAAAAATAAGTCCACAGAGTTAGAAGAGTTGTCATTTGTAGAAAATTATTCAGAGTATAAGACAACAGTCTGTACCATACTATGACACTGTGCTACACACCTACCAAAACATAAATGTAGTGTGGAGTGCTGTATATCTGTGTGTGTGCTTTATTCTTCTAACTCCAATTGAGATCAGTCAGATTAGGGAAAATGCTTTAGTTAAATTCTGCATCTCCCTAGGAGTTGACCCCTTCAATGACAACAATATATTTTAAAACTCTTGAACTGAATAAACATCATGAATACCAGTTGGCATTTTTACAGTGTTTTATAATTAGCTAAGGGTTTGACCTATATGTGGAGGATAGCTACTTTCTTTTTTCCTGAAAGGAAATAGACAAAAATCCACTATTGTCATCCTGTCCTTGTCTTTCTTGCTTCTAGATAAAAGGATCAAGATTGCAAGGAAGGCAGTGAAAATGAGTTGAAAGGAATTTCCAAACTCAAGGTAGATTTTTAGAGAAGGTCACAGAGTGGTCATTAAGGCAGAATCAGAGGTCAGTTTCATAGACCGACATAAATGCCTTAGGGTTTTCCAGGTAGCTTGTCAACTGAGATAGGCTAGGTTTTGCATTATAAAATAATTGACTGAACCCCTGAGGCTAAGGGATAAAAGACCTGCCAGACCTCCTCTCTTCAAGTAGAAGAGGCCACATAGCAACTGAAGACTAGCAAATGGAAAGGAAGAACGGCAACTGGTCAGCAGATCTGCTCAGCAAATAGGAACTCTCTAGAGAAACAGGGTTGAATAAATCAGCAACAGAAGCAGGGACAGTGCTGGAGGCAACACTAATGCCAAATCTCTCTTGCTTCAGGTTTGATGTTAAGTATACATGAGATATTCACACGTTTTTAAACAGTTAGCAATAGATTTTGTTTTGTTTTGTTTTGTTTTGTTTTTTTGGTCCTAATACAAGGATATGCAACAAGGGCACTTAATTTCTCTGGATAGATCTCTCTTAACTCCATATGAATACTGATCATCAAAGTAGTATATGGTAAAGTACATGATATCTGATGTGGTCTTCAGAAATCCACTGCTTGGAGGGGCCCTGATAAGTCTTTTTATGACCTTAAATGATCAGAAAGCTGGGCCAGAGAAATGGGGCCAATGCATAGAGGAATGGGGTGCAGGGTTAGGTGCTATGACCATAAAGGGTATCCAAAGAGACAGTGCAGTTTAAATTTTAAATCTTACAGGGATATACTGTGTTATCAATATTGATCTTCATGACAAACCCATAAAAATAAACCCTGCAGGCAGTAGTAGAATATTTACTAGATGAGGACCTGATGCTTAGAGGAAAAATAAATAATGATGATGATAAAGGAGTCCAGTACTTCTGCTACTTAACCAGGGACTGAGAATCAAATTAGTCATTCATCCTTTAAAAGGTTCACTGATCCCTTCTCCATTAGGCATGTACGCCAATAACTGAACCCCCCTGGCTTTCACACATGACAGCCCCTTTCTGAAGCCAGCATCCAAACAGATAGCTTTTAAGACTGCTGTAGATATATGTACACAGAAAAATTCTGTTCTGGAATATTGGGTTCATTATGGATCAGACCTTACTGCCTCGATTTTTAAAGGACCCTCCTCAGAATTCCTGGTTCATTTCTCCCCAGATTGGATAGGGAGAGAAACTTTACTCCTTAACATGAAAGCAAAATGTTTAACTTAGAGACAGTCACGGCAGTTTAATGCCACGAATATTTAAAGAGGCCTTTAGCTATTTTGCTGTTCTCATATTATGGGCAAATAGTCATAGTTTATCTTCTACCCCACTGCCATCGGATCTTCGAGCCAATCTCAATAGGTAAATATCAATTGTCAGGCTATAAAAGTCGATAAAAGCCAGAGTTCCAGAAACAGCCTCGTGGTTTACATACAGTAATGTGTTTGCAATTGTTTTATATGCCCCATGCAACGAAAATGGAAGTGAGAATGTCAACAATATGATATTTCAGTCACTCTCTGGGGCACTTAATAATTTTAGCAATATGTTTCAATCAAGCTCCCAGTGTATTTATTAAGGAACTTTATGCAGTTTTCTTTTTCAATTTGTAACTAATACATTGCTACAGAAACTCCCAAGTAAATCCATGGCATCAATCCATGTACACCAGCTGATGTTTGCAACATCACGGGATATTACTTCTAGGATATCACTTGGAAACCAAACCATGAATTCAGAGAGGATTGTGTGAAAGACCATTATCGCCTGCCAGCATTCAATCTGATGTTATAGGCTGCCTTATAGATAACTGTGACTGTGCATCAAAAACATGGCCAAATACCCATTTCTTGTTTTAATTATACATCCATTGTACTTTTTTAGTGATGCATTGTAAGTAGCTATTCTTGCTTCCCCACCCATGGTAAGATTCTAGTTTTTAGCTATTTTTTAAAACATTTCTCAGCATCCCTAATAAGATGTTAGTGTATTCCCTCCCCCATAATGAATCAATCATTACACATTTACTAAGAACTCTTTTTAATATGTTGGGTATTGTGCTGGACTTTAGATACAAGGTTAAAAATTAAATGCCCAGGCATAGTGCCATTTCCTTGTCATACAGAATATTGGAGGAGGGGGAGGATACTGAGACTAGTGGATTGCTTGAGTTGGGGAGATCTAAGGAGCAGTTGGGCTACAGATGATGGAATAACACATTAAGTCCAGAACAAAATGGTAAGTCACTGGGAATAAGAGACTTAAGGTCGCCAAAAGAGGGTTAAATTGGTCCATATTGGAAATAGAGCAAATTAAAACTTCTGTGGGGATCAATCAACAGTAAGATCAGGCCCAGAAGGATGGAGCATAATGGGCAGATCTAGTCCTAACCTCCCCAACAGTGAAATGATACCTGTTCTAAAGGATCTTATATTCTCCTCTGGGATATAACCTGAATCAGGAGAGTTAAGTTGGTAACTAGGTGGCTCAGTGGATAGGACAATAAGTCTGGAATTAGGAAGACTTCAATTCATTCTAGTCTCAAATACTTACTAATTGTAGGACCCTTAATTTGCCTTAATTTCTTCATCTGAAAAATGAGCTGTAGAAGGAAAGAGCAAACCAGTCCAGTGTGTTTTCCAAGAAAATCCCAAATGGGATCACAAAGATTAATTTTGGTGACATTGAACAATGAGGTAAAAGATGTGAGCTTTATTTTAGGAAATCACAAGAGTTGGCAATAGTCCAAGGTCATTAGATTGTTGTATAATGTAATATTTACTTGATTATTTTTTCCTGAATGAATGGTGCAATGGGGTAGGAGATGGGATGATTTTTTTCTTTTCTTTCTTTTTTTTATTTCTTCATGGAAAGGCAGTCTGCAAGGTGCCCATGCTAAAGGGTGCTGATTTCCTAATTATTTTGCAGGTAGTTAACTATGTTGAAATGAGGACTGACTCATTGATAATCAAATCTGAAAATTTCCATCTAGATTTTAGGCTCTTTTGAAGGCAGGGACTTTTTTGTATTTATCTTTATATTGCCAAGGCCTAGCATACTGAATATTTTGTAGTAGACATGCCAGACAGTCAACATGCATTTAGTAAGAGCTTATAACAGCTTACTGAATCAATGAATGAATATTTTCCAGATCATTATCCCCTGACCCACACATGAATAATCTCGACTTTATATTTCTGGGAACTAGTGCTTAATTTCAGAAGCAACATTCCTAGAGTACAGGCAGAACTCATAAGAAATAAAACTCTAGCTATACTAAAATGTGAATATGCTGTGCATCAAATCACAACTTCTATGCCATATTTGATTTGTGGGCAGTTAGCATGGAGACGAATAAAGAACATTGACTTTGAAGTCACAAGATTTGGATTTGGATTCCTGACTTTCTCATCTGCTAACTGTTCAGTTTCAGGTGGTCCCTTAGAACTTCAAGTTCCTTATTTAGAAAAAAAAAAAAACAAGGGTGTTAAATAAGATGACAGTAATGTTTCTAGATGCCCTCCTTTAGCTCTCTATTATCCTATCATCTTTCTACTTCTAAATTGATGTCTGTTTCTGATAGAATGTACAGAATGACAGAAATGAAAATACATGAGAAGACTAAAAATCCTGGTCTTAACCGTGGGTTTTACAATTAATTTTGTAAATTTTATGAAGTCATTTTAATGTCCTGGGTCTCAGTTATCTGTAAAATGAGGGAACTGAAACAAGATAAATTTCAATATTTTTTTTCAAATTCTAACATTTCTATAAAATATAAATCTAAACCCATATAAATATAGTAAGTGTTGCCCTTATGCCCTCATTTCCATATGACTAAAGGGTTTCTAATAAGAAAAAGTCAAAATTTAGTAAGGACTAGCATTAGTGTTCAAATCTAGGTTCTCTGAAAGAAGCTTCCAATATCCTTTTCTATAAAATATTCTGTTTCTAAACTAGAGGTATCAAACTCTGGCCCTGGGGCAGGATTTGGCCACAAAATTCTGAATGCTGCCTAAGCCTGATTAAAATGAAATATTTAGCAAAATAAGTGAAAATACAATAGAATATAGATAGTCAATATGCAACTAGTAGAGATGTGTCTATTTGAATTTTATACCAGCCCTCTAAAATATTTTATACTACCACATGGAATATTTATTTATGTATTTATTTAAATTATTTTTTATTTTATTTGCATAACATATGTGTGGGTAATTGTTCAACAATAACCCTTACATAGCTTTCCGTTACAAATTTTCCCCCCAACTCCCCACCCCGCCCCTAGATGGCAGGATATCCACTACATGTTAATTATGTTAAAATATTGGCAAATCGAATATATGTATACATATTTCCAAACTTATCATTGTTGTGCAAGAAAAATCTTATCTACACAAACGATATATCAGATAAAGGAAACACAATGTAAGCAAACATCAATCAAAAGTATGAGAATGTTATGTTGTGGTCCACATTTCATATCCCTCTCTGTGGGTGTATATGGCTTTCTTCAGTGAACAATTGGAGGTGGTTTGAAACATTTCATTGTTGAAGAGAGCCATGTCCATCAGAATTGACCGTCATATAGTACTGTTGTTGCCGTGTATAATGATCTCCTGATTCTGCTCATTTCACTCAGCATCAGTTCATGTAAGTCTCTCCAGGCCTCTCTGAAATCATCTTGCTGGTAATTTCTTACAGAACAATAATATTCCATAATATTTATATACCATAATTTATTCAGCCATTCTCCAATTGAAGGGCATCTATTCAATTTCCAGTTTCTAGCCACTACAAAAGGTCTGCCATAAACATTCTTGCGCATGTGGGACCCTTTCCTTCCTTTATGATTTCTTTGGGATATAAGCCCAATAGAAATGCTGCTGGGTCAAAGGGTATGCACAGTTTGATAACTTTTTGAGCATAGCTCCAAATTGTTCTCCAGAATGGCTGTATCCGTTCACAGCTCCACCAACAATGCATCAGTGTCCCAGCCCTCCCACAACCCCTCCAACATTCATCATTAACTTTTCCTGTCATTTTAGCCAATCTGACAGGTGTGAAGTGGTACCTCAGGGTTGTCTTGATTTGCATTTCTCTGATCAATAGTGATTTGGAGCACCTTTTCATATGACTATAAATAGTTTTAATTTCATCCTCTGAGAATTGTCTGTTCATATCCTTTGACCATTTATTGATTGGAGAATGGCTTGAATTTTTATAAATATGAGACAATTCTCTATATATTTTAGAGATGAGACCTTTATCAGAACCCTTAGATGTAAAGATGATTTCCCAATTTATTGCTTCCCTCCTAATCTTGTCTGCATTGATTTTGTTTGTACAAAAACTTTTTAACTTAATATAGTCAAATGGAATATTTATATTTGATATGTGATATTTAACTTTTAATATTTATATCTACAAAGTAAATTTATATGTTGTATAAATATATAGATTATATCATTAGATATAAAGTTGTGTTAGAATGGTCAGTTGAGTCAATCTGTCAATTATCTCAGTCTATTGAGTTTTATTCATATTTTATACAAAGAGAATGCATTTCAAATGAATCAATAAATCTGTGTGTAAAATGGTTAGGAATAAGGTCTAGATATCACTATTGAACCAATTAATCAACCAAAAGATTTATGCATACAACCATGAACACTACAGGAATTCTCTGTACCTACCTGAACTCCACAACAGTAAACTTGCCAGCCTCTTCCAAGGAAGATTCCTGTCTTCCTCAGCCATCACTTCATCATGTTCCAGATACTCTCTTCAGCCACCTACAACTCCAAATCCATACCAGCTACTCTTTCTGATTACTCTTTCCCATCTACACATTCATGTCTAATGTTTTAGGATAAAGCTATTACTAGGATGAAGATCTATGCCTAATGATAACAACCTGAAGTCATATCTCATTGATTAACATAATCATTTAAGCCATAGTTATCACTCAGTCAATATTCTATTGTCTACTGACCATCCATTTTCAGGATGCTCTCTCAATGAGTTGTTTGCTTGTGTCACGTCCCTAACTCTTACCCTCATTCTAGAGAACTTCAACATACACCTTGCTTCATAACTTCAGAACTTCCAGTTCCCCAATTCATTCTTTTGCAATGATCTACTTTCCCAGATAGTTCCTATCTGTTTTAATATGCTGATTTATTAATTTTTAAATAAAGAAATACACAAACATTCTAGGTTAATATGTAGGATATGGGGACCCTCACATATAGTTTAATGTCCCCCATTTATTTTTGATCACTGACCTGGTTGGAGTGTATGTTCAGGGAAAATTAGTACCTCTAGTTTGAGGTTTCCAAATCCTTTTTAGGGCTTTTTTTTACTATTGGGGTCCACCTGATTCACCCAGTTTTCAGCTGTGACTCCAAGAAGCTGTAGCATGTGCAGTAACCACAAGCAAGTAAAGCATTTTGTCAGACAGGCTTAATTAGGTTGAGGATTGCCATCTCAAACTCATTGGTGAATTTAGGAACTGGGTAATCCAAAGATGTGAAGACTTATAGAAAATGGAAGCAGGAGAGCAATCAGTTCCAACATAATGAATGTGGCTGAAACAAACCACCAAATTAGAATACTAGTCAATGACCATCATTAGATACTTAAAGTACATAATATTGTTGATATGAGGACTGTGTATTTGTGAAAGTTCCAAACTCCCTGTGTTCTGTTATCCTATCTTATTCTCTTCTACCTCTTTTATAAATCGTTCGTAGTCATCCCCTCAACACAGTGGAGACTTTTCTACTGGGTCTCTGTTTTCAAGAACATCCACATATTACTTAGGCTGTCTATTTGCCATTTTCAGGGATGTTCTAGAACTAGCTTTAACCCAATTACTAAATGTCCCATGCATTTATATATCAAAAATCAGCAATTCTTATAAATAATATATTTATTTATTAAGTTGTTGATTGTCTATAACTAAGGAAGTGTTAATAATGAATAATAAAACTAAAAGGATTTGTGACTATACATTTTCTCTCCAGAAAACTCAGTTCTTAAATATTTACCAGCATACTACTGTATATTCCTTTCTAAACATTGCTTTATATTATTAGGTATACAGTAGAAGGATCAGAAAAGAAATCACCATACTAAAAACCTATTGAAAATCATGTTTAAAATGATTAGAATGATGGTGATGAAGATGATTATAATTAATATTTATATAATATTTTAAGAGTGGCAAAAGTTTTTTCTTCATTATTGAATTTGAGTCTCATAATACTCCTGGATAACCTTTATATTGATTGGATCAACAGTTTGGGGTCAATCACAAGTTGATAGTGTATTTTAAAATATTTTATACCTGCACATTGTTGTTTTTGTTGTTCAGACCACACCTGAAGCAGATGGAGGCCTGGCTTGGAGTCAGTAAGCTATAAATTAAAATGTAATTTCAGGTACTTACTAGCTATGTGATACTGGACAAGTCATAATCTACATCCGCCTCAGTTTACTTGACTATATAATGGGAATATCTACTGTACAATGTTGTAAGAAACTGATGTGGTAATACTTGCAAAATGCTTAGCTTTAGGTTCTTATAAAATAGATTCTTGTTACCTTCCCTTCCCCTTCCACCCCAAAAGAGGCAGCAATTAGTAAATATAAAGTATAATACAAATTGGTGACTCATAGCTCCCAATAAAAACTCTCTCAACCTTTTGGACAGTCTTCACAATTTTCCCCTGGGAAACACTGAAGATTTAGTTAGTTCCTTATAGAAATCTGAAGTTGCATTCCCTTACAGTAGCAATGTCAAATAGATGGCCCAAGGACCATCCATGACTCACAACATGGCCAAGTCCAGTCTGAACCTAATTGAAATGTAATTGGGGAAAATTTAACAAAACATATATATGTGTGTGTGTGTGTGTGTGTGTGTGTGTGTGTGTGTGTGTGTGTGT
>JAJPUD010001817.1:267499-317090 GCA_023553655.1 Myrmecobius fasciatus
TATATACATATATATATATATATATACATATATGTATGTATATATATATTAAGAGAGAAAGAGAGAGAGAGAGAGAGAGAGAGAGAAAGAGAGAGAGAAAGAGAGAGAGAAAGAGAGAGAGAAAGAGAGAGAGAGAGAGAGAGAGAGAGAGAGAGAGAGAGAGAGAGAGAGAGAGAGAGAGAGAGTCCCAAACTTTTCCCCCTCTTAGGAAATGAATTTGTCTTTTAAAAATGCTATTCCAGAGTCTCTTTCCTACAGATTGTCTTTGTCATGGTTTCTCCTACTTAACACAATAGCTCAAAATGCTATCTACAATCTTGCCAATACATGTCCCTTTACATCTCCTAAACTTTTAGCTCACTCCTGCTAACCTCCTTAGATTAAGCATAGATTATGACTAAAGAGTGGTTAACTTTCCTTCTAAAGCCTTACAAATGTCATCTGGGAGTGAAGAGTAACAAAGAGCTATGATATACTCATTTTATGAAATAAGTACAACCTAAAGTTTCTTTTTCTCTGTTCACTTTTACTGCCAATACCTATCACTAAGAGTAAGTAAACAGAATTACCATTCACAAACATATGTCATAAACATGTTTTTTTTTAATGTGGTCAAAATCAAGAATTACATGTAGATTTCTACAAGCTTTAGGGACTATTGGGTAAAAATGCATTTTTAAAAAAAAATCAATATTAAAGTCCATTTGATATATTTCCTTGCTAAAAGCCACAACTTCAAGCCTCCTATAAAGGCATGATTTATAACTATTACATCCAACAAAGTGTTCTTCTTGGCCCTGGAATCTGATAATTTGGTTTTACATGGTGAATAGGCTTCCTGAAATAAAACCCTTGTCCATCACTATTATTATTATCAAGGATAACCCAAGAAAAGCTACAGGAAAGCTGTAGGATATCTTTCCTGCTCTACCCATGTGTGATAATTGCATTGTTTCAAAATATATTATCTAGAGAAAGAGGAATGAAAACTGTTAGCAGGCTTAAGGTGTAAAGGAACAAGAAACCTTGACGTGCTATCTTGGGAGCTCTTTTCTCAGTGGTCTTGATATTGTATATCTCTTTTTGGCCTTGCAGATACATTTTGGAATCTATCAGCCTGAAAACATTTTTACTGCCTTTGCAAATGTTTTATCAGCCTGCCTCCTAGAATCACAGCCACAGAGCATCAGATATCAAGTTAAGTGTTTGGAGCTTGAAGTACTGTGGACTTTTATTTCCAATTTTTAATCAAATTCTTACTTTCCTGCTGCCTGCTCCACAGCGATATGGCTGAAAAAGGATAGCAAAAGAGGACAGAACTACCTTGTGGAGGTCAATGCCTGGTGGAATGTACTTTCCAAGTACTAAAACCAGAATTATTTGACTCTGGGAAGCTGCAGGAGGGTAAAAGTCTTAATAATTTTGTCAATTGTGAAATTCAAAATTTAAAAAAACATATATTATTTAAAAAGAATTGGCTATTCTACTTCATTCTGCTAGGAGTAAATTAAGTTAATATGGGAGAAGGTTCTTTCTGTTCAGCCCCATTCCCCACAAAAAAATCTACTATTGTCTTAACACTGATAATTATATCATTAGAACTTCAGGTCTTTATTCTAAGAATTGCTATCTTCAAAAACAGTCAATCATGTCAGGATTGACATGCTATTGCCTATCATTGTGGAATAAAGTGTATGTGTGTGTGTATGTGTGTGTTTGTGTGTGTCTTTGTGTAAGAGGATGTTAGATATACCTTGAACATACTGGCTAGAAAGGATTATTAAATTTTTAGTGTGAGCAGTTACATCTTGGAAATTTAAAATGCTACAAATCAGTGCCTGATTTATTGCTTTATTGATTGTTTAAATTTAAGAAAGCTAGGGAGAAAAATTTCATAATGTCAATTAAATTTAGAAGTATGTTATCCTAATATTAGTGAAAAGCTAATTGATAAATGTTTATCAGCATGGCTGCTTGTGTGTATGTCTATAAACCCACACATTTATATAATCACATACTTCTATACTCGTACACATATTCTCTCTACTTTAGGCAGGATTCAGAAACATGGAAAGAGGGGATATCAGACAAAAAAATCTGAGGATTTATTTCTGGAAGGGAATTCCCTCAAGGGAAGTTATTTAGTCTCCCCTCAAATTGCATAATTTATTTCTATGTTGACACATAGTGTAAATGTGTGTGTCTCTCTATATGCATATATACATATCTCTGTGTATATATATATGTATATATATATATATAAATATATGTGTGTGTAAATATCTGTATGTTTATGTGTATATGTATATATGTATATAGATGTGCATGTGTGTTTGTATGTATGTATAGTTTGGCCATACCCCTTCAGGATCAGAAGCCTGCTAGGGAAGATGATCCATAAACACCAGTGCTACACTGTCCTGAATTGTCACTATTGGGGAAAACAGGCTAAGTTATTGGTGTCAGGCCAGAGAATTAAAAAGCAGAGGAAGTGGAACAGGACAGCAGGCCAGGACACTGTGTACTGTTCAACCCACCACTGATCCTGAGGGAAAGAACACAGCACCCAGGCAAGACCAATTCTGAACAACCAAAAGTCACCTGGAGAAAGACTTAGGGTAATGAACCCTTAATTGATTATTATAAGATGAGGCTGAGAAGCTCTGTGATCCAGGCCTCAAAAGAAATTATATTCAGGGCAGCTAGGTGGCACAGTGGATAGAGCACCAGCCCTGAAGTCAGGAGGACCTGAGTTCAAATCTGGTCTCAGACACGTAACATCTGTGTGACCCTGGGCAAGTCACTTAACCGCAATTTCCTCAGCAAAAAAAACAAACAAACAAAAAAAGAAATTATATTCAAAGAGAAGGTAGTCTACTACTAATTGATAAGGGTAGTATGGAGGGGAGGAAGAAAGATTGAAAATACCAAAGAGTTACAAAATTAAAAAAACTCAAAGACCCTGATTATAAACAATTCAATCAATAGGAAAAACAATATTATTTTAAGGAAATATATAGCCTTTGGATCTAATAAATGAATATAAGAATCTAGGAATAATAATTGCAACTTTTTATCAAAGATTTTTATTTTCAAAACTTATACATAGAAAATTTTCAACATTCACCCTTGCAAAACCTTGTGTTCCAAAATTCAAAATTTTTCCTCCCTTCCCTACACCCCCTCTTCTAGATGGCAAGTAATTCTACATATATTAAACATGTATAATTCTTCTATACACAATTATCCTGCTGCACAAGAAAAATTGAATCAAAAAGGAAAGAAAATGAGAAAGAAAACAAAAAGCAAGGAAACAACAACAAAAAAGGTGAAAACATTATCTTGTTATGCACACTCAGTCCCCACAGTCCTTTCTCTGGGTGCAGATGACGTTCTTCATCACAAGACCATTGGAACTGGCCTGAATCACCTGATAGTGAAAAGAGTCACGTCCATCATAATTGAACATAATAATCTTGCTGTTAATGTTCTCCTGCTTCCACTTACTTCACTTAGTATCAGTTCATGTAAATCTCTCCAGGCCTCTCAGAAATCTTACTGCAAATCATTTCTTATAGGCCAGTAATATTCCATAACACTCATATACCATAATTTATTCAGTCATTTCCCAATTGATGGACATCCATTCAGTTACTAATTCCTTGCCACTACAAAAAGGACTACAAATGAAATACTGCAATTTAAAGGGAAATGATTCAATACTTGAACCAGAGAACCCTGCAGAATATGAGAAGATGGAATTGTAACATTCTATTCTTGATTGATTTAAAAAAATAAAAATTATGAGGACAGAATTTATGGCCAGCATAGCAAAAATAATGGGCAGAATAGAAAAACAACAACAACTTGAATTTGCAATGGCAAGCCTGGTCAAAGAAACAAAAGAGAAAACAATAGTTTGGAAATATAAATACACAGAAGAACAAGGGAAGCAAAATAATATTAAAAGCAATATGTTCACTATACAAGCAACTTGAATTTGAAGTCAGAATGTGAAGAAGCAAAGATTATAAGACTTTAGAAGAACATGACATATCAAAATTCCTTAGCATTATAATAAATGAAGTAACAGAAGATAACTGCCCAGAACTTCTAAATATAGAAAATAAAACTCTAGTTGAAAGTACTACTAACAAAACTTCTCTAGAAAAAGCAAATGAATAAAAACAAGGTTACATACACCAAAATACATAGCAGTTAAATTTAACAATTCAATTCAGAAACAACAGGTTCTGCAAACCAACATGAGAAAGACCTTCAAATACAAAGGAAAGGGCATACAAATAAGCCAGTCTGTTCAGCACTCATTAGAAAAAAGGAAGATGGAATGGAATAATGTGTTCTAAACAGCAATGGAGCTCAGGATGAAGCCCATGGTGACCTACCCTGCAAATCTGAGCTTGTTTAATCATACAGAACAAAAGATGGACTTTCAATAGTAAAGAAGAGTTTGAACCATTTTAGAAAGGAATAAAAAAATAATTGAAGAAATGATTTTCCTCTTGAAGACTTCAGACAACAGAAATGCAGCAGGAGTTAATGAATGCAGCATGCAAGGACAGCAATAGTAAAAGAATAACAACTAGTAAGAGAGTTCTTTCTAAAAGTATAAAAGACAGAGGTGAAGGAGGGAATCTGGTAGAAGTTGTGGTGAAGAGGGATTCAGATGAAGAGAAAGAACCTGGTAAGACTGCACTACAATGTGGGATGATACATAGAGTGGGGGGATATCAGGGAAGGGAAAAGGACTGAGTGATAGATTGGGTCCAAACCAAGGGCTAATGAAAAGGGGGCAGTGACACCTATGGTCTTAACATCAGAAAAAAAAAAACAAACTAGAGTGGATAAATAAGCAAGAGGCATGAACATTTGAAAGTAAAGAGGTGGTATTGGATTTCACTAGCGAATGCTTCTATGAATGAAGGAAGATGGTAGGTGAAAGCAGAGAAGGATCTTATATTGGATAAGGCCTCAAAGATATGGTGCTTGTAATTCTGCTTATCTTGAAGAATGCAGAGAAGTTGGAATCCCTGGGGAAAGCTGGTGTCCAGAGGAGTGTGACAGAAGGGTCACAGGAAGGAAAATGTAGAAAAACAAAGGAAGATCAACAATAGAGGGTATAGAACAGTGGTGGACTGCATAATCAAGGACATTGGGAGAGGGGCCCACAATAAACCAGAATACTCTTTGACATTTGCAGTATTGACATTGTTCTGGGAATAAAGCACAATGGAAGAGGAGAATATATAGAGAAATTCTATAAGGCAGTGACAGAAAGTCCAACAGGGAACAGCCTAGAATGAATCCTTTCAAAGCTTTAATTGCATGAAGAATACATGGAAAAGAGACGGACCAAATATTTAATTATAAATCAGACAGTGAGGATCTATAGTAAATAGAAAGAGAAGATGGATGATAAAAAATGTGAGAGTAATCCTTTTTGGAAAGGAGCACAAAAAATGAAGTTCCAAAACTAAGGAACAGGACTAGCTAGAGGAGAGGAGAAGAAGGGAGAATGTACTTGAGAAAAAGAGAGAGTTCTTCTAGAACTCTTTTTGGGCTTGTGATATCTCTTTGGATAGAAGTGGATTTTTTAAAACCTAGCTATATTCTTCTGAAAACGAGTTCAGATCTTCTATTGGGTTCTATTTCCTTTGCTTACTCATTTTTACTTATATATTATTTTATCTTTAGCAGCTTATTATCATAAGATTTAAACCCTGAATTATGGTTAATGGCACTTTGGGCCTCAGGTCCTCTCTATTGCTATTTTCTGGATTCTCTCTAAGGGCCCAGTCTCAGGAACTCATCTTCCTCCCAAAGCCACAGTTAGGGCCCCCAGATACACAGTCCAGAAAATGCCCTTGCCCCATGCAGTACTGAACTCACAGGCATGAGCTAGCTCCTCCTTATCCACAGCCAGGTGGAAGGATGTTTTTCCATCTTCCTCCACCTATCCATTTATTGTTTGCATTGTTTGTTAGATCAGTTTGTGAAGTTAAGGAACATGAAATTAAGATGAAATTTCTTGGGCGCTAATCTGCTTCTTGACTGAGCTGCCCCCAAGGTCTCCAGTTGGTTGATTCAGCAGAGTGGGCCTGAAGGTACACTCCATTCAAGCCAAACCTCAGTATTTGGAGGTTCTATCATTTCTGAAGAAATCTGAACAGCTTGCAGTTTTCTGAACTACTCCTCCATCAACATCTCCATCTTGAAAGTTCTGACCTGTTTGTAGGGTATAGCTAAGAAATATTTAAAACCTGTTAAAGCCATGTCCATTCAAAGAACAATTTGATTTCAAAGGAAGTCACTTATGTGACAATGAAGAAAGATTAATAACAGTACAATTTGGTTCCTTATATTATTTTTCATCACTGAAAACACCCAGGGAAGTGCATACAGATGGTACAAAACTTTGATTCGACTCTTGCTGATTCCATCTCCTTAACAGGTCTCCTATTCACTTTTTCTGCCCATTCATGAGAAGCTAGTAGAAGGTAGTAATGTGATAAGAAAGATTAAAAGCAGATATATAGAGAGTAAGCTAGAGACTAGAGATGACTTGAATTGTAGCTCTGCACTGAGCTACATGTGGTGTGACCTTCCCCTCCACAATAGGGTCCATGAAATCTTACTTATCTTTCCCAAAGCATAAATTTGACCATTTCTTCTCTCTACTTACAATATTCAATTGTTAAACAAAAGAGTTGAAATATGAACTAGATGGTCTCTTCCATTTCTATGTAAAAAATCCTTATAGATCAAGGGAACTAAAATAATGAAGACCTGAGTTCAATCCTAGTAATGATTCATATTGGTCAATGTAACCCTGAAGAAATGATTTGACTGACCTGAACTTCAGATTCCTTCTATACAACAAAGATACCAACATCTGCCGCAAATTTTCTTCCAATCAATGGAGGAAATACCTGTAAAATGTATATGAGAGTGGTTTTGAAAATTAGATTAAATAATGTATAAAGTGCATTGGAAACATGTATGTTACATGAATATCATTTGAGGCCATAATATTCTGACAATAACCCTGTTTCCCTTGTTACTAGATAAGTTTATAACAGGTTCCCTGGAGATGACAGTAGAGTTTATTAAAAAAAAAAAAGGAAGCTGTTTTATAATGAAAAATTACAGAGACACTTAATTAGGTTTAGTTATCTTATCTGACTGCAGGGAAGTTTGATTCAGTAATGTGAGTTGATTGATGTTGAATGTCTTATCTCACTAAATATGACCCATTTACTGATGGACATTGTACAAGCTCTTTCAGATTATAATTTCCAAGGAATAATAAACAAACAAGAAGATAAATAAATGAATAGATAAACAAATAAGGGATTTCTAACATGAGCTAGAAAATGCCTGGGACACTGAGTTTGGGCTAAAATTTTCAGTTTTGATTGAACTTTCATATACCCATGACTAATTATAATTTTAGTACATGGGTGCAGAGAAATTGGGGTTGCCCTCCCAAGTGCCTCACACATTACTTGTGACACAATAAAATTTCATTTAATATTTGATGAATGAACAAAAGTATTTTAGTTTGATCATACCTATAGTCTCCTTTTTTGTCACAGTCTAGCTATGGTTATAGAGGCTTATTCCTATATAGCCCATGGTAATTAATTTGTGGCCATATCAAATGTTTAAGTCTAACTACCACATTCTAGAGTTATTTGAAATCTCTCTGCTGGGGGCGGGGGTAATCCCTACAAAATTATGGGTCCTCAAACTAGAGACATAATGTTTACACTCAGAAGTGGAATAATTGCAATCTGATGAAAGGTTTGGGGAGGTACAAGAGGAATTGGGGCATTACTTTTGTAGATAAAATTATGGAATCATTTCTCACCTTGACCTAGGCAGTCATTTCTATCTATCTTATTAATTTTCAAAGTTAAGGAAAAGAGACAAAGCAGCAACATAATATCTAGACTTTGGAATGAGTGACAGAGCATTGACTACAATGAAATGTTTGGCTTGGTGTTTTACTCTGAATATAGAGAAAGAAAAAATGGAAAAGGCTGCCTTAAATGAACTTTTATTTTGTCTTGGGAAAAACATGCATATAAATATATCCCTCTTTTCCTGTTAGGCTTAGAGCATTTCACATGATATTTCCCTAATTATTTAAAGAATTTTACCTTATTTTGAGAGAACCAGAACTGGTATAAGAGCTTTGGAGAGAGAATAAACTGGCATCAGAATTTCCTGTGTACTTTTTCAAGATCAATGGTAAGAGAAAGATTTTAGAAGCTGCTAACATGTAGAGAAATCAAATTCTCAATATGGGCTTAATTTCCAACTTGGTGACCTAAAGATATTGGGAAATTACTTTTTGGGTAAGTTTAGGGGTACTCTCAGTTGAGCTCAGTGCAAATGTCACTCCCTTATATAAAAAACAAAACAAAACCCACAATTTTTCATTTATATTTTTGTGATACCTTCTAAACTTTGAAATTTCTCCAATTTCTATTTGTTACCTGCTTGAATAAATACTCTTTATTATTTTTGATGATCTTTTGTATAATGTATGTTAATAGGAAAGGAAGAAGTTGGCAGGGGTTTGTTTGAAGGAACTTCCCCTCCTTTTAATAGAAGGCAGAGAGGAAAGTATTTTGGTTCTAAACATTTGTAAACAACAGCAATAGCAATAACAACAACAATAATATATTATATATAATTATATATTAGTATACATAATTAGTATATTGTGATATTATATATCTATCATGTAACAGGCACTATGCTAAATATTTTACAAGTATTTTTTTCTTTGATCTTCACAATGACCCTGGCAAACATGAGCTAAAATTACATCAAATCTGCAGTTGAGTAAATTGAGATAACTAGAGATAAGCTGACTTATCCAAGATCGCACAGCTAGTGAGTGTCTGAAGTTAGATTTGACCTTCTAATTCCAGGTTTAATTAATGTAATATGTACCTGACCAGCTATAATTAGGGGAGTATATTTATTTGATTCTATACCAAGGCCTTTTTTTCTCAGTGACAAGAGTCCAAAACAGCAAGACTCATGTTTGAATTCTATTTTCTTTCTCCTTTAAAAGCAGGAATCACAAACTTCCTTAGAGAGAATGTGAAAGATCCTAGGGTTATCTATTAATGCCTCTTGTGTAACATGAACAGAAACTTAACTTGCATTGCTAGATACCCACATGAATGTTGCATGTATGTATATTACATGTATATATATACATAGCAGCATACATGCATGTATATGCTCACATATATACTAATGCCTTCCTTTATAGAAAAAAAGAAACTAGACTTTTCTTTGGCCTGCTGCCCAATTAATCTGCTACTCTTCTTGCTTTCAATTCTGTGGAACAAGATGTCCCTCTCTAGATCCCCCCTGTGCCTTCCCCCAAATTCAATTTTTTTGCCTCCTGTTTTATGTTGCTTCCCCATACCTGGAAAATTGTGGGCATATTGAAAATGTTGATTGCATTTATGTACACATATACATATATGTACTTATGTCCATGTGCATGTATAAATAGACCAGATAGAGATAAAATGAACAAATGTGAGATTACTGTTTTTGAGAAGATAGAGGCCCCAATGTCTGAAGAGGAAAGATTTTTTTTAAAAAAGACCTTATGTAGAATTCTGGAAATTTGAGCCTTAAAGTAAGCAAAATTATTATATGGTTTTTGCTTTTTTAAAATTTCATACTTTCAATTCTAATGCACTGTAAGCAATCAATTAAGAAATTATTGAGGTAGGGACTGGTGTGAGAAGGCATATATGCATGAATTTTGAGCTGCATCATTGAAAGGAATATCCACATTTATGAAATCTCCAATTCACTGAACTATTAGTCAAGTCATTGGACTTATATAACAAAAATCTATTTTCCTTATAAAGCCTGCATATCAAATATGTTTTATTTTTATTTTATTATTGTCATGATTATTATCTTATTTTCAATAGTTTTTGAGTTTTTAATAAGATTATACAGATGTTATGACTATGGAAGTTAAAGGTAAACTTGGAATTATGATTAATACAAGTGTCTTTTTAATTATATTAGGATGAATACAATTAATCTGCTTTAGATAATTTTCTGATTGTACATTCTAAAAATTAAATTTTGATTATTGTTGTAGAAATAAATAGGTCATACCATGTAATAACCATTCAGAATCCTATTTGCTTCTCCAACTATATGTCTCCAAGATTAATTACACAAAACAGATCAGATTAATTACACAAAGCAAGATTAATTACAACAAAGCATATTGTTGCTCTCCTTGGCTGGATATATGGTTAGTGTCAATGTCTCTGTCCAGAAATCAACAATGTTGTACCAAATGTATTATTAATCCTCTAAAATTTGTATTATTAATCCTCTAAAAATTCTATGTCCTTAAGTCATTTTGTATGAACTAAGTATTTACAGAGAATTAGAAACTGTCTCTGCAGTGTTCTAGGTTCTCTTTTCCTAGACAGGTAACAGGGAAGGAGGATCTTGACAGTTAGATATCAACATATTAATTAAGTTAATGAAAAATTTATTCCCACATAAATACCCTTTAGTATTCTAGTTCTCATACTATATTTCTCTAACTTAGGTGTCAATAAGGTAAGATCAAGTAGAAGAAAGTACATGTAAATGGAATATGGTCTATGGATACTAATTAATATTTAATGACTGTATTGAAATATTTTGATCTTCAAATATCTTCATTTTCTGTAGGGATGAGATGGTCAAAAGCTGTCTTGCAAAGAATTTTAAGTCTTAACTTTCATTCATTCCTAGTTACAGATTAGTCCCCTTTCACTTTACTGATTTTATTTTCCACCTTCAGGTAGAATTTAAGAAAGTACCTAACTTTCCTCCAGCAATAGTTGTTATCAACCTCCTTCTCCCCGCCCTAAAAAAAAGAACACACCTAGAAACCAAATAATTTTGAATAGAAACCACAAGAGACTAAAGATCAAAGCCAATGAAGATTGAATGAGGTCTTTTTTCTCCCCCATCCATATATCTATATGTTTTTGATCTATAGTTCTATAAATGGATTCCCAGAAACAGAAAAAGCCATGATTATTTCCTGTCACCCTGATTTCTGTGTTGTATCATTTTTTCCATCTTCTAGTAAGAAATTATCATTATTAATTAGGGGTTAACCCACACCTAACACCACATACCAAGATAAGTTCTAAATGGGTTCATGATTTGGATATAAAAGTGATATTATAAGTAAATTAGAGGAACATAGTATAGTTTACCTCTCAGACCTGTGGAGATGGAATAAATTTATGTTCAAAGAACTGGAACTCTTAATTGAACACCAGATAGATAATTTTGACTATATTAAGTTAAAAAGTTTATATACAAACAAAACTAATGCAGACAGGATTAGGAGGGCAGCAATAAATTGGGAAATCATCTTTACATTTAAGGGTTCTGATAAAGGCCTCATTTCTAAAACATATAGATATTTGACTCATATTTATAAGAATTCAAGCCATTTTCCAATCAATAAATGGTCAAAGGATATGAACAGACAATTTTCAGATGATGAAATTAAAACTATTACTAGTCATATGAAAAGGTGTTCCAAATCACTACTGGTCAGAGAAATGCAAATTAAGACAACTCTGAGGTACCACTAACACCTGTCAGATTGGCTAAAATGACCAGAAATGATAAACGATGAATATTGGAGGGGATGTGGGAAAACTGGGACACTGATACATTTTTAGGGGAGCTGTGAACGGATCCAGCCATTCTGGAGAGCAATTTGGAGGTATGCTCAAAAAGTGATCAAACTGTGCATACCCTTTTCCCAGCAGTGTTTCTATTGGGCCTATATCCCAAAGAGATCTTAGAGGAGGGAAAGGGCCCCACATGTGCAAGAATGTTTGTGGCAGCTCTTTTTGTAGTGGCTAGAAACTGGAAACTGAAGGGATGCCCATCAATTGGAGAGTGGCTGAATAAATTATGGTATATGAATGTTATGGAATATTATTGTTCTGTAAGAAACGACCAACAGGATGATTTCAGAGAGGCCTAGAGAGACTTACATGAACTGATGCTGAGTAAAATGAGCAGAACCAGGAGATCATTATACATGGCAACAACAATACTATATGACGATCAATTCTGATGGACATGACTGTCTTCAACAATGAAATGTTTCAAACCAGTTCCAATTGCTCAGTGAAGAAAGCCATATTCACCCAGAAAGAGGGATATGAAATGTGGACCACAACATAACATTTCCATGCTCTCTATTGATTTTTTTTGCATTGTGTTTCCTTTATCTATTTTTTTTTTCTTGTAGAGAGGATGTTTCTTGCACAACAATGATGTGTGGAAATATGTATACATATATTCGACTTGTCAAGTATTTTAACATAATTAACATGTAGTGGATATCCTGCCATCTAGGGGAGGGGTGGGGAGTAGGGGGGAAAATTTGTAACAGAAAGCTTTGTAAGGGTCAATGTTGAAGAATTACCCATACATATGTTTTACAAATAAAAAAATTTAATAAGAAAATGAATAAATGCTTTCTGAAGCTTGAATAGAAAAAAAATTATCATTATTAATGTTGTTCTATTCATTTCTTGAAAAGATAACTTGACATGCTACATTGATATCTGAAAAAAAAGTCAGGAATTTCACATCTGATGCTAATTGTGCAACTGTATAATTTGCTTATCTTTTCTGAACCTCAATTTTCTTTTATGTGAAATGCACATAATGATAGTTTTGTACCTATTGTTAGGCATCATGTAAAAATGAAAGAATATTATTAGTAGTATTTTTATTTTTTTAATTCTTTGCCGTTAGCTCATTTTGCTTCCACATTTCTAATTCTATTTACAAGGCTATATTTACAAAGGTAAATTCCTTTGTCATCTAAAAACACTTAATATCAAGAATCAGAACTATCTAAGTGGTACAGTGGACAGATAGAGTGACAGGCCTGGAATCAGAAAGACATCTTCTTGATTTCAGATCTGGCTTAGAACACTTATTACTTGTGTGATCCTGAGAAATTCACTTAAGCCTATTTGACACAGTTGCCTCATCTGTAGAATGAGCTGGAGAAGGAAACAACAAACAACATCTGTATCTTTGCCATAAAAAGATGGGGTTGGGGCAGTCACAAAGAATCAAACACAACTGAAAATGATTGAAAAATAAAACCAAATATAGTTTTAGCTGGAACAAGTATTCTATCACCTCCAATATTTCCTTGCAAATATGTTTTTCAAATTGAAAGCATATTTGCAGGCCATAATCTCAAAAATATTTTAAATTATTTTCTTGTAAACTTGCTTCCCAGAACTCTGTCCAAACACACAAAGTTGAATATCTTCATCCAGGCTTTGCCTTTCTATTCTTTGTTGGATAATGCTAAATCAATCCTATTTCTTTCTCTTTTTACTTGCTGTTATCACTGGTACAGTCATTTACTTAGTATTTGGAGGGATATTTGTACTGTGCCTGTTAAAGATAACTTTGTAGGGGAAAGGTATTGAGATTGTGGGGATTAGATGTATCTCAAATAGATCATAAAAAGGGGGCAAAAACAACTTGCAAAAAATGTTTATAGCAACTTTTTGTGGTAAAAAAAAAGAATTGGAAATTGAAGAAATGCGCATCATTTGGGGAAGGGCTAAACAAGTAAGGTATATGAATATAATATAATACATAAGAAATGATGCAGCTGACAGACTTCAAAACAACCTGGAAGATTTATGTGACCTGATACTGAGTGAACTGAGCAGAACCAGGAAAACATTCGAAACAGTATTCCATTTTCAATTTTAACAGACAAAGCTCTTCTATGCTATGTAATGATCTAAGACAAAACCAAAAGACTGTGACAGAAAATGCTATCCATTTCCAGAGAAAGAACTGTGGAGTCTGAATGCAGACTGAAATATAATATTTTCATTTTTTTTCTTTCTTGTGTTTTTCCCCTGATTCTTCTTTCACATGACTAATGTGGAGATATATTTAATATGATTATGTGTACAACCTATATAAGAATGTTTGCCATCTTTAGAAAGGGAGAGGAGAGGGAGGAAATGAAAGGAAAACCAAATCTTGTAAAAGTAAAAGTTGATATTCAAACTATATTGCATTGTTTGTTGTCTTGGGGAGGGGGGGAAATAGGAAGAAAAATATGAAATACAAATGTTGCAAAAGTGCATGTTGAAAATTATCTTTATATATATTTGGGAAAATAAAATACTATTATTTGTAAATGAATGTTGAAAAATAAAATAAAAAATGAATAAATTAATGAATGAGTGAAAGAAAAAAAAAGATCAAGTAATCCTCACAGATATAATACCAGCTGAACTGAATCATGAAGAAGTCAGAAATGATGGTATCAAGCTTCCGTCAGTATAGTATGAGCTCTGGCAAATTCCACAGATCTTGAAAAGCTTGATAGTGATAATATTCTGATATATAAGGACTAGTCTAGGTAAGTTCATAGTGGTTCAACATGGTGTGGACCGCAAAATGCTGAGAAGTGTTTTGTTCTTTTTTATTGTTGTTCTGCAAAACACATGTCAAAAATGATCAGGTAACTTATGAAAGGATTACTTTCTACTCTGACAGATGCAATGGCCACACTGAGAATATTAAAAACCCTGGGATTATTGATGCATGTATATATATATATATATATATATATATATATATATAAAACAAACTAATAATTTATTAGCTGCCTTCTACACTAATCTTAAGGAGGAGCTACTATTGTTATCCTCATGTTATGGTTGAAGAAACTGAAGAAGATTAAAAAAAAATTTACCTTTTCCAAGGATACATGACTAGTAAGTGTCTCAGGTCACATTTGAACTCAGGTCTTCCTGTGCAACACTCCAGTTATGGTTTCATCTAGTTGCTTGATGTACTATTGTTCCACAGAAGTTCCTTTATATAAGCCAAGGTTTAAAAAACTCAGAATCAGAGAAAAGAAGAGAATGATGAAAGTATTCTAGGACATTTCCATTTTTCTGGTTAAAAAAATACTGGGCACATTTAGTTACACCATCTGGGTATAGCTGTTTTCATCGCATCCAAACAGTAGCTCATTTTTTAAAAGTACAAACAAAGGAAGCATAAGGCTTTGTTAATCCGATACTTTTTTTTTCAGTATGTGCTGTTCAAAATATTAGAAAATATTATAAATATTATCCACTACATTGGATTAAAATTATTTTTCTTCAAAAATGTTGATTAGGGATGGAGAGGACAGAACATTCAGGGCAAAAAAAAAATCAAGGACCTCCATCTAACATGAATTTTCAATGACCTTCAGTGTGGATTCAGATAAAATTATTTTCTTAAAAGCAAAAGTATTTGACAGGGTAAGATTGGATTTGCTTGATTGTTGTTGTTGCTGTTACTATTATTTTGTTTTTAGTACTGATGGTTTTAACTTGGAAAGTTTGCTAGGAGATTTAAAAATCAAATGGAAACATAAGTCCCAAAATAGCAAGGTATCTCCAAGTTGGCTGTTGTTGCTGTTGGTATTCTTAAAACAGAATTTTAGGGGATGAGCGTCTGAGAGAAGCCTACAGTAGACCAGAGGAAACAATTTTATATACCACAATCCCAAATCTTGAACTTTTCAGAGATTCATCACTTACTGAATTATGCAGTGACACAACATAATAAAAGAAAGTGATGGAATATGGGCCAAGTGTAATTTATGAGTTCCTCCTTTCAAAACCTTTGTGAAATAGTTGGTGGAAACTGGCCAGCACTTGACAATGTGAATTGCATTCAGTGCCAGAAGGCCCAGAATCTTGGGCTTGCATCAAATACTCTCTAAAGTAAGGAAGGTATCATTTAGAAAGTTGAGATGCAGATGGCAAACTCAGTACAAGTTGACACATATGGGCAAGAGGCATATGCAGAGTGTTCGAGTGTTTGCAATAGCTGGTTAAGTTCATGAATTCAAGACCTAGACAATTTGGAATATCTATGGAACCTGAAATATTTTTAAGAAAAATTTCTGTGTATAATTGGCTAAAACTGTTTGAGTAATATGATAAAGGGATGTAAAAAGATGCAATTATTATATTAACATTATTAATATATATTGATATATGATTAAATTAATATATATTAATATCAGCAACCAGGCAGATTGTAGATGAATCCTCAGAGAATCATAGGAAAGTAAATAATTCCTATTGTGAACAAAATGGGGTCTTTTGTAGAAACAAAATTATCAGCTGCAGGACCAGGGAATACATGGAAAATATGCTGCAGAAGTGAACTATATGTTCTCTTCGTGTTCATACCCTTCTAGATTATGAGAATATGAATAAGTCTGATTTGGAAGTGAGAGGAGCTTATGGAAAAGGGGTTTCTCAGTTCAATCATTCTTAGAAATATAATAGTTAATAATAATTATCTCCCATTTATAGACTAAAAATCTTGAACATATGTAGATATTTGCATGTTTTCTCACCCATTAGGCGGTGAAGTCTTTGATGACAGATAAAATATTTTTTTTCCCTTTGCTTACATTAACCAGTGCTTATCATAGTGCCTGGCACGTAGTAAGTGTTTAATAAATGTTTGATAACTTGGCTTAACTTGTAAGAAATTTGATAAGAGGACTAGAGAATAACTTACCTCTTCTACATTTGGATCTTGTGAGTGCAAAAACAAACCACAACAGGTCATTGATTATTCGACAAAAGGTGATGGTTTTCTATTATAAATACTGTTGGGAATCTCAGTTTAATCTTCCTTGTTTCATTTTAAGGGAGAAATATTTATTTTCAAATTTGAGAGACCTTAGAATGTATTTGTTGGATGATAATACCCTCAAAAGATAAATTCAGGTGAAGCTTTGAATCATAGTAAAAAAATAAATAAATAAAAGAGCAGAAGCATACAAACTGATTTAAGCAGCAGAATTTGATAGGACTGCAAAACAGAGGATCTTGGTAAAGAGGATTTTTCTTTACCTTCCACTCTTCTCCTGGCCAGGTGACCATTAAATCAGTATAAAAAGAATTGGAGATCCTTTTTGTCTAGTTTTCTCTTCTGAATTACAATGCCATAGAAAACATGACTCCCTTGATTTCTTTATGGATTGATCTTCCAGTCAGCAAAATAGTCCAGCATTCATATCATATACCTATATTTATCTATGTACATTTATATCTATATAAACATAGATATATATGTATAGATAAGTCTCTATGTATATATATATATATTAATTTGTCATTTTATATTATATATGCTTTTTCTTCTGTGTCTTTTAGAAATTAAGAAGTTCACGTAATTCCAGTATGAAGAAAGATTCAATTTATAACTGATAGATATTAAATGTTATTATATTGCTATATTTTCCTAAGATATTTTCAATTGATTTGAAGTATTATTAGAAAGGTTCACATAATTATATCAAACTAAGACTTTTAGTTATTTTCTCAAATTGATAATTTTCAACTTTTCTCAGGTAATATATTTATTTCTCCATTATTCCACATGACATATGACTTGAACATTAAATTCCTCTCTCTTCATGAGGTTTGCTTTTTTTAAGAAAAAAACAATCAGAAAATCATACTTTAATTTGTATCCCCCAGTTCATCAGTTCTTTCTATGGAAGGAAAGAGGAATTTTTCATGATAAATTCTTCTGAATTGTGTTTTTGAGAATGGCCAAGTCTTTCACAGTTGTGCAGCACTGCCGTTGTTGTTACTCTATACAATCTTTTGGTTCTGCTTACTTCAGGTTGCTTCAGTTCATATATCTTCCCAGTTTATCTGAATGCATTTTGCTATTCATTTCTTTTAGCACAATACCCAACCATACATTGCACTTTGTTCAGCAATTCCATACGTGATGACTATCCCTTCAGATTCCAACTCATTGCCACCACAAAAGTAGCTACTATATATATTTATTTAGATTTGTGTCCTTTTTCTTTGATCTCTTTGGGATACAAACCTAGTACTAATATTGTTGGGTCAAAAGGTATAAACAGTGTTATAGCCCTTTGGCATGGTTCCAAAGTATTCCCCAGTATGGTCACACTAGTTTGCAATTTCATTAGCAATGCATTAATATACCTATTTATACACATTCCCTGCAGAACCAGTCATTTCTAATAAATGTCAGGTGGTAGCTAAAGAACTAGACCTCCTTTTAGGGACCCTGCTCCTCTTGTGATCAATCATCAGTGTTCCTCTCTGCCCTGAAATTGTGACCCAGAACTGAATATTATCAATGGAGTTACCAAGGAGAATAAGGGCCTGCCTCCAGTGCCAGCAAAGAGTTCCCTCTAATGACTTTCTGACCAGTTGTTTAGCCCTTTTACCATGTCTGGGCTGAAAGCTTTGGAAGCTAACTGTCATTGTCACATCCACTTCCAAGATCCACTGCTGGTTTTGCACCCATATGTGTTGGGATCTATTCCATCTTGGTGTCAAAAAACTCTTTTTCTGATCTTCTAAGTGATCACAGACTACAAAATGTCTAGTTCTGATGCTTTGTTCAGAACCTGATTTGGGGTTTTATTTTAAAGGGTGTTTTGGCAGGAATGTAGGGAGAGTCTATGTGGATTGCTACATCTATTCTTCCATCACACTTCTGCCTCTACATTTCCTTTTCAAAGTGATTCAATTTCATCCAATCCTTTCAAGAGCTTCTGAATTATTCAATGACTTTGTATCTTATATAATCAGTCAGTCAGTCAAAAAGCATTTATTAAATGTCTATCCACTATATTCCAGGATCTATGCTAAGCATATAAGGTAATGAAAAAAGTCCCTGTTCTTAAGAAGCTCAAAAACTAATCATAGAAGATCACATGCAGACAACCATGGACAAAAGGGACATATACAGGCTAAATAGGACAGGATTTCAGAGGGAAGGACCCAATATTAAAGAGAGTTTGAAAAGATTTCTGGTAGAAAGTAGGAGTTTATCTGAAAGAAACCCAGGAAGCTAAATGCCAGAGATGAAGAAGGAGAAAGTTTCAGATATCTGGAAAGACAGTTTTAATGCCCCAACTGATGAGATATAGTGTCATGTGCAATGGGAAGCAATAAGACCAGTCACTGAAATACAGAATAAATGGTCAGGACTAAGATAGGACTAAAATGAAAAAAAGTTGGGAAGTGAAGGAAAAGACCAGATTATGTGAATTTTATTATTCAAAGAAATATGTTATACTTTATTATGGAGACAATAAAGAAGCACTGGAGTTGATTGAATAGGAATTGCAAGGTTATACTTTCACCTTTGGTAGATCATTTTGACAGATGATTTGAAGATGGACAGAAATGGGAAAAGACTTGAAACTTGGATACTAGCTAAAAGTTTATTGCAACATTGCAATTTTAAATATAAAATTTTGTTGCATGTTTTCTTTGTTTAGGGGGTAATGGGCAGCATATTATAACATATCTAATATCTTTCCCAAGAAAACCTCAAATCCAGTCACAAAGAATTGGACAGGACTGAATAAACTGAACAATAACATCATAAGTTTTGGAAAAAAAGTAGAGGGGGAATAATAATATTATTTGATAATATTGATGATGGTTGATAATAACATTTTAGAATTCACCAATATAGAACTGGAATATTTGACAATGATGGCAAGATAAAAAATGTGACCATCTCTCTGTGTGGTTGAAGTGGGGTGTTTCAGAACACAATCAGCAGTACTATGGGTCACATGCAGCCTGTGGGCTATGTGTTTGACACCTCCACTCTGTGTGATGGACTGGTACAAACAAAAATAAGATGTTAACTCCTTTTGGGGAAAGGCAATCTGTTATAAGAAGGAGATATTTATACAGATAAAAACAATATAATTTAGACTACATTAGGTGCACAAAAAGTGTTCATAGATTCATAATACTAGTGAAAAGCCAAATCACTTCCAGGTATGGGAAATATGGGCAGCTTCCTTTAGATGGTTGTATTGGAAGTGTACCTTGGAGAGTCAATGAAATATTAATGGTTTAATCAAAAAAGGAGTAATATATATAAAACTAAGCTCCTACTATGTGTAGGATACTTTGTTAGATAATTTTGGTCATGAATCAGAGAACTTTGAAAGCAAACTAAAGCTTATTTCATGGAAAGAAGTCCTAAATATTTTAAAGATAAAAAGTATGGAAAGGATAAGGTTACTGAATAATCATTTTTATAATTGTAAAAGTCTACTGAATTTTCACTGATAAATAAGAAAGTACACGAATTTAATGCTGAATAAATTCATGGAGGCAAAAATGTATTCATAACATAAAGAATGAAATATTGTTTTAATTGCTTAACATAGGAAAGTAAACACCAAGGAGAGGGAAGATCATTTAACCTTCAGAAAATGATGCAATTAGGACTAATGGGATAAAACAAATCAGAGGGTTATGTTTATAGAATACCAAGAGAGTGTTTTCAAACCATGCAAGTTTCCGAGAATGAGAGAGGCAGTTCTGCCCTTGGTATCTGAAGAAATCATCCCTTGTCTAAATTTAATGGGGCCCATGGTTGATCATTTTCTCAGAGGTGAGTAGGGGTTTCTGCTCACTGCCATGTGCCAACAGTCCAGCTCAGGCAAGTAGCTTATGGTCATGGAACAGACTGAAGTTACTGGACTCCTTTGGGGCTAAAACTTGTGACACTGGTTTCATTAGCACCAAGCTTCAACTAACTGAGTTCACTGTCAAGGACATTGATAGAAGCTCCATTACCTGGCACATTTAATTAAAAGTGTATAGTAAACAATAAAAGAGATGCACAGGAGGAAAGACTCATTAGCATATTCCCTCTGCAGTCACTAAGATGCTGGACTTCTTAGTTTGAAGGTACTTTTCTAGATGTCCCTTGAGTGTCATTAGCAAGCACTGTGCTATTAGAGATGTTAATTTTTTAGTGGCATAAAATTAAGTTCTGGACAATAAAGGAGAAAAAGAAAGTTTGTATAACTCATCTCCATGTGCTTACCCACCTTCCTGACTTTTACTCATTATGTAATTTTTTTCTTATCCTATACCCTTATAGTCCCCTACATTTTGACAAAATTTAGTGATTTAGTTTCCCTTGAAGTGTAGGTGAGAAAATGGACAGGATTTTCTTTCAGATGTCTCTAAAATCCAGTCTATTTTAGATAGACAAAGGACAAAGGGTCCATCGAGCCCAACTTGTCTAACCCATTCATTGTTTCTCCTTTTAAAATTTCCTCTGCTTTTCAAATATTAGTGGATTCTAACATGTTATAATAGAAGGCCTGGATTCTATATGAAACCGAATATTTTATTTAGAGCCTGCTTTAAACACACACATATACATATGAACACATGCACATGCACACATGTATATATGTACACACACATATATATACATATATACATATATGTATATGTATGTATATATGTATGTGTGTATGTAGATATATCTATATATATTTATATATAGATATATCTATATACAGCTACAAACACACAGATATATATATATATCTTCAACATTTAATTTTCAAAACTGGCCTGCATGATTCCTTCTTGCATTACTTTTATTATAATTATTGAGCTTAAATGGTATTCTGGAAAGAAATATCATTCCTTCTCAAATTTCCACCCACCATCCCCAAAACACATACATTTCACCCCAACAGAAAAAAAGAAAAAATATAACTCATATAAGATATACATAGTCAAGCAAAACAATGTTTCACATTGGTCATTTCTAAAACTGGATGGCTCCTTCTGCACCCCCTCTGTTAGCTTTGACCATCAGTACTCTGGAATCATATAATCCCCTCCTCTTACAGAGGAATCTGAAGAATAATTATTTATCTAGGGTCATTAAGGCACTAATTGCAGAAAGAGCATTGAAATCTGTATCCTTCAATATAGGGATCATTCCTGAAACCTCTAGACTCATTCTGTGGAACGACTGCTTCTTACCTAATAGGTTTGCTGGGTTACATTTTGAGGTCCAAGATGAACTACAATGAGATGTTTGTAACTGGCAGAGAAGGAATAGAGTTAGACTTGTAATTCTGCTTCCAATGCTTAGAATCATGGAAATGGAGCTTCAGGGAACCTTATGGACCATCTAATCTAATTTTCTCAATTAACGTAGATTATACTAAAGTTCATGGTTGTTAAGAGGTTAAATATTTCTAGGGTCACATAAGTAGCAAGAAGCAGAAGGGCAGTGGGCTTTGAAACCAGATCCTTTGATTTCAGAATCAGCTTTTTTTCCCCCAGTTTACCTTACTATCCCTAAGTTTCTGTCTATAAAACAGAGATAATAACACTTTCACTAGCTGAGAAGCAGCATGATATAGTAGAAAGTGGGTCAGCTAAGTAGCACAGTAGATAGAGTGCTAGATTGGGAGTCAGGAAAATTCACCTTCCTGAGTCCAAATCAGGCTTGAAATCATTACTAGCAGTGTGACCTTGGGCAAGTCACTTCACCCTGTTCACCCCAGTTTCCTTCTCTTAAAATGAGCTGGAGAAGGAAATGACAAACCACTTCAAAATCTCTGCCAAGAAAACCCCAGATAGGGTCATGAAAAGCCAAACATGATGGAAACGAGAGAACAAAAATAACCAAATAGTGAAAAGAGCAAAGGGAATGAAGTCAGAAGACCAAGGTTCAATTCTCACCTCTCTTACTGACTGTGCCCTTGGGTGCAAATTGTTTCCCAGTGCTAGAACTTAGTCTTCTCAATGGTAAAATGAGGGGTTTGATTTTGCTGATCCCTACAGTCTTTTTTGATTCTAAACCTATGATCCCATTGACTTACTTTTCAGATTTGTTGGAAGGCACTTTTGCTGCTATTCAGTCCTTTCAGTGGTGTCCTGCGCTTTATGACACTATATGGGGTTTTCCTAGCAAAAATACTATAAAGGTTTGCCATTTTCTTCTCCAGCTAATTTTACACATAAAGAAACTGAGGCAACCAAGGTTAAGCGACTTGTACAGTGAGCAAGTGTGTGAGGCTAGATTTAAACTCAGATACTCTGAGGACCAGCATTCAATCCATTGTACTACCTAGTTATCCACAAGACATCTTTAAAGTTTTATATAAAAGTCAGTCAATAGTCAATCAAGATTTTTTTAGGAAGCAAATTAGTGCCAGGCATTGTGCTAAGCTCTGGAGATACAAAGAAAGATCAAGCACAGGTCTCAATAACCTTATATTCTAATGGCAGAGACATTATGCAAATAACTATGTACAAACAAAACATATAAAGGAGAAATTGTGAATCATTATTGCACACAGCAATCCAGTTAGAAATGTGAATTTATTTGGTGAATGTTTCTCACCCTGCTACTGCCATGAACCTCTTTTCACCTCCTGCTCTTGATCTGTAAATAATAATTAAATAAATGCTGGGAAAATTTTTATTTACCACTTGCTAGTTATGGTTCCAACTTATAAAGTGCTAGATTGAAAAAGGAGATTCATTCTTACCCTTTCCTCTGTGTTGTGATGATTATATTATAGAAAAGACTAATTTGGCTTTCCTCTACAACTGTCCTGTGATTGGAAACCTATGGATACCATTATAGTGAGGTTTCTAACTACTAAAGTCAATTCAATTATATGTATGATCTAATCAATGCACCTACAATTGTGAAATAATTTCCTTAAAGCCCAACTGAGAAGGTAAAAATTGAAAAACTTTTCTGGCATAGTAGATAGGGTGCTAGCTCTGGAATCAAGAATTGAATTTAATATTCACTATGCAACTCTGCCAAAACTTAACTTTTCTGTGACTGAAGCATCTTTTACATGGAGGAAATCACAGGTTTGGTTGGAAAAAGGGAGGAAGAAAGAAAAGAAAAGAAAGGAAGGAAGGAAGGAAGGAAGAATGAAAGAAAGAAGAAAGGAAGGAAGAAAAAAAGGATGGAAGGAAGAAAGAAAAGAAAAGAAAGGAAGGAAGGAAGGAAGGAAGAATGAAAGAAAGAAGAAAGGAAGGAAGAAAAAAAGGATGGAAGGAAGAAAGAAAAGAAGGAAGGAAAGAAAGAAGGAAGAAAGAAAAGAAGGAAGGAAAGAAAGAAGGAAGGAAGAAAGGAAGGAAGGAAGGAAAGAAGGAAGGAAGGAAGGAAGGAAGGAAGGAAGGAAGGAAGGAAGGAAGGAAGGAAGGAAGCAAGGAAGGAAAGAAGGAAGGAAGGAAGGAAGGAAGGAAGGAAGGAAGGAAGGAAGGAAATAAGGAAGGAAAGAAGGAAGGAAGGAAGGAAGGAAAGAAGGAAGGAAGGAAGGAAGGAAGGAAGGAAGGAAGAAGGAAGGAAGGAAGGAAGAGAAAAAACCAGTAGTAGGCACAACCACTTTAAAATCAATAAATGGGTCTAAAACATAGCAAGCAGTTTATCAAGTTGGATGGTTGTACTTAGCAACATTTTATCCTCCATCTTTTTAGTATTATGTGATCTAGATTTCAAAGTGGTCTCAGAAATCATCTCTTTTAGTAGTCCCATTTTATGGAGAAATGGTGGCCCAGTGGAACAAAGTGATGTGTACCTTGTCATATGGGTAGTAATCACGATTTGAACTTCGATTCTCTCCCTCCAGTCATTGCTTTCATTTGATTTTAGGATATCCTGAAACTTTTTCACCTTAGAGAGAAGCTTAATTTAGCTAAAGATTAATTTATTACTTTCACTAGTGAGAATTTAGAGGTATAACTAGTCACTTTGCAGCTACCCTATACTGTATTGGTGTTCACAATTTCCAACATTTTTTATTTGCTATGTGTACCAACAAAGTTAATAAATTTATCGAAAAAAATCAGTCATATTTTACCGCCCCTAAGTAAAAGCCTCAAAAAGTAAAAGTAAAGACACTGGCTTTTTTCATTCCTCCTTTCAAACAGGTTATTTTCTTTTCTTATGACCTATTCTCCCTTCTTTATGGTTTTAATGTAAGCATGTTGGACTTATTTGTGGTATGCTGTAGACAGTCAGAAGTCTGATCCTCCCTTTTATTTTGAGAGAATCAAAAAATATCAAATTGAGAAAGGACTTTAGGGGTCATTTAACCTGAGACATATTTGAACAGGAGTTTGATTTATTATACCTTTCCCCATTACCAAAGTAGTCAAGGTAGCCACTTATAGAAGACTTCTAGTGATAGGCAACTCATTGATCTCAAATGCAGTCTGTAACTCTTTTGGATTGCCTCAATTATTAAAAATTTTCTTCTAATGGTTAAGCAGACCTGTCTTGCTGTAACTTCCTTTCATTCTTTGCTGCCAATTCTTCCCTTCATGGCAAGGGGAAAACAGAGAAAAAGGAAAGAAAAGAAAACAAACAAAATAATAAATACATTATATCATTCATATTTGAATATATCTATCATGACTTACTTGAGTAAGATTTCTCTTTTAAGAATTTCTGGACATACTACAATAAATAAGACTCTCATCTCCAGTAATCTCTTTCGATAACTGCCATTTCTCTTCCCCATGTCTTAAGTACAGGGTAATTTCCTCCTTTCTTGGACATGAATATATTCTTGAGAGGACAAAAGGCAAAATGCTGAAGATAACATTGGCTTGAGATGGGTGGTAACTAATGCATAGTCTTGAGTTAGGAGTAAGAGCTCATTAGAAAGCCCAAGGCCTGATATATTGCTTCCTTCTTTAGTATTTCATATATATTAATATAATTATTCCCAAAATTATGTGTCTTCTATCTCTTTTGCTGAATATAATCAGTCTACATCCTCCACTTTATATACATAACTGCTTTGTTGACTTTTGAGTTATTTTTCATACACAGCCATAGAACCCAGATATCTATGGATTAGTTTGATGGGTCTTTGGATAACCTGAAACAGCAAGGTGGTACAGAGAACAGAATGTTGGGTCTCGAGTCTAAAAGATCTGAGTTCAAGTCTAGCCTCAGCTACTGACTAGCTATGTAACATGTATAAGTCATTTAATCTCTGTCTGCTTAATTGCCTTAACTGAAAAAGGAGGATAATAATATCTGCATTGTAGGGTTGTTTTGAGAATTAAATGAGAAAATATTTATAAAATTAAGTGCTATGTTTGTCACTATATAAATATTTATCTTTGCTCTTTTCTTTGTTGATGAAGCTAGCTTTATGCGCTCTAAACAAGATCAATTATATGTTGAAGTTTGCTGACATCCACCATATTTCTTTCCACTGCCATTTTGGCTATTACTATTTTCATTTCTTATGAAAATATGACATTCTGTAATTCCTGGCTGCTCAGAATCACTGGGGGGATTTTAGTGCTAAAAAAGATGATTTTTTTTTTGCAGAAAAGTCCTTGGAGTCATTGAAAGTACCCCCAAATTCCCCGTATTCAATCTATGCTAATCTCTTTCCTTCTGCTTGATTCTGAATCAAACTTACTGCATGATCCAGTGTTTATCCAGGATACATATACTGATGGACTAATTTGATAGGTTGTTCAACTAGCTAGACATTATCCCAATATGGATAACAACACCAATCTTGCTAATAGTCCTGGAAATATTTTCTATTGCTCAAGTTTTCAATATATACAGTGAGGAAAACTATAAGAATACTATAAGTTATGGCAATTCCCTTCTTTATTCTTCTCTGTGCTTGAACCCTGACTCGCTGGATTTCTTTCAGTACAATGCTACAAAAGCCTTTTCATACGGAACTTTACTACATCCACGTGTCCTTCTCACTCTAAAACTTTACTCTGCCACTGTTAACGCCTTCTGATTTTTCATTTTTTTTTGCCTTGGAAATTGCATTTTAAGGAAATTACACAGATAAGCTGCGTTCACTTCTTTATTTTTTGTCTGGATTCTTTTACTAACTCTCTGGATTTCTTTCTCCACCATGCCCCTACATTAATATCTTACCCCTTACTGAGACTTTTCAGTTTGGTGTCTTCCATTAATACAATACAAACCCTCTGGGATTAGAGATCTTACTATTTAGCTTGCCTTTGAATTCCCAAAGCTTTGCATGTAGTAAGTACTTGATAATGCTTCTTGACTTCAATTTGATTAATCAAACATTTATTAAGTACCCTATATGTGGCAGCCACTACACTAAGTGTGAACTTTTCTTGATTACAACAATAGAAATGAAAATAATTCTAAAAAAGACAGCTGAATTGAGATTAAAGACAATAAGCAATATTTCTTCCAGAGCAAAAATGGCAAAACATCTGGATTTTAGATTTATAGAAAAGGTGAAAAGAAGGGAGATATCAATTACATGAAACACAGTCAGCTACAATTTCTTTATCAACCATTTTCCTTGACTACTTTTATTTATTTAAAAAGAGGCTTCTAAAATTAATTTATATATAAACACAGATAACACAAATATATATGCATTTATCACATACATACATATATATATATAACTAAAAACCAATGCAAATGGGAATAGGGAAGAGGGTAAGAATAGTAAAATAGGCAAACAGAAGTGTTAGATTTTCAAAGAAAATGGTACCCTGATTTATCCTTATCTGCTCTCAGTGGGTATATGACAAGACCTTTCCATGCAGTTCACTCCGGAAGAGAAAGATATCACAAGTACCTTAGGTGTGGATGGCCACAGCATGAATCCTTTGCAATGCTACTTTTCCAATCAAAAAGGAATAATTTTCTACACTTGAAGATTTCTAGTTAGAACCCCCTACCTTTACAAACCTAGACTCAAAATTGATATATAATTGGTTTCTTCCTTAAATTTGTTATTTTTTCATCCTCATCTCTATAACAAGTTTGCTTACACAGATTGTTTCTTTCTTAAAAGGTCAATGTCATTATTCTCTAGGATGTTTTAAGCCTCATTTGAATCAAATATATGAACAAATTATTTATTTTTAATTTTATTGATATCTTGGGGCAGCTAGGTGGCGCAGTGGATAGAGCACCAGCCCTGAAGTAAGGAGAACCTGAATTCAAATTTGGTCTCAGACACTTAACATGCCCTAGCTGTGTGACCCTGGGCAAGTCACTTAACCTCAATTGCCTCAGCAAAAAGGAAAAAAAATGTATTGATATCTTTTATTTTTAACTTTAGTTTCATTTCTGTACATTTCCCTCAGTCTTCCTTGTCTACAAAACTATTTCATTTGAGGAAACACACATTTGTATAAAGAGGAAAAAAGTATACAAAACCAAACAAAATGTCAATTAAACTTAATAATATATGCAATTTTCCATTTTAATAATTCACTACATCGCCATCTTTTCACATCTCTTCTTTAGGTTCCTGTTCAGCTATTTTTGTTAGTCACTATTCAGTTCCTTTTTTGTCAATCTTTTCTTGAACTTATATTCTTAAGTCACTCTCGATTCTCACCAGATTGCTTTCCTCTGAATGTTTCTCTGTGACTCAGAAACACCTTCATTCTTTAAAAGATCACTTCCTTCCTGTAACTCACAACTAGGAAATAGGCTCTGTCCCTAGGACTCCTTCTTCTTCTACAACATCTCCCAGAAGGGAGCCCAGGAACTCAACTCTGTTTCTATTTGTCCCTTGTGTCTCTGTGTCTATCTCTCTAACTCTGTATTTCTGTCTTTGTCGCTGTTCATCTCTGTTTGTCAGTCTCTGTATCTCTTTCTGTCTTTGTCTCTGAGTCTCTGATTATCTCTCTGCCTCTGTTTATGTATGTGTTTCTTTCCCTCTCTCTATACCTCTGTCTTTCTCCCTCTCTCTATATCCCTCTTCCTGAATCTGTCTCTGTCTTTGCCTATCTATATGTCTCTTTGTCTGTCTGTCTGCCTGTTTCTGAATTTGTCTGTATGTGTTTCTCTGTCTCTGTCTCTTATCTGTCTATTTGTCTGTCTCTGTCTCTGTTTACCTTAAGGTTGCATTCCTCCAGATTTCTTCCTCATCTCCCAGACCTGAGTGCCTATCTCCTTCCCCTTTGTATTTACTTTTATGTATTGTCTTCCCAATTATACTTTGAGGGCAGGGAATCTCTTTTTACCCCTTTGATAGTATTTGTATCTATATCTCTACACTTAACACAGTGCCTGGAATATAATATGTGCTTACTAAATCCTAGTTGACTAATATAAATTGATTCCAAAAAAGAACAACCAAAAGAAAAAAAAACATATTAGAATACAGTGATTTCTTCAAACCAGCAAATACTATAAGGCAAAAAAAATAAAAATAAAAAACACCTCTTTTTAATAGGCTTTCAAATGAGTATTATACCTTTCTGTGTATTCATATATTATGACAGATTAGCTACCCTACCCTTCCCCTCAAGTAATTCCTATGCTCATCACCAATTTCTCAAAACAGAAAGAATGAGTTCATTTTTAATCCAAGTATCTTCTTTTCCTTCTAGATCTAATCTGTCAAAAAACTTGTCACTTTTACATTCATATCATTTCCCAAATCTTCCCCTTCTTCACCCCAAAGTGATATAAACTTCCTGCAACTGTGTAAGTGGGTATAGAAAGCTGTCCTTCACTCTGGAAAATGATGCTAGTGACAAGCAATTGCTTTGTGTGTGTATGTGAATGTGTGTGTGTGTGAATGTGTGAGAGAGAGAAAGAGAGAGAGAGAGTAAATGTTACAAAAAAGTATGCTCCAGGTCCTGAGTAACAGAGAGAAATCTATCCTTTCTTTACCAAGTCTTTCTTTAGGAGCATACTTTCAAAATAATAATAATAACTTTAATATTCCTAGGATCAGTTTGAAGCAGTTCATATAGGATTACATTTTTGCTGCATTAAAAAAATAATGTCTTTTGTATTTTGGATGAAATATTTTTGATACAGTTGCCATTCTTTTTGGGCCAACCCCTTTTTTCTTAATCTCATTTTAAGTATCTTCTATGTGTCAAACACTGAACTAGGGAATGCAGATTCAAAGACAAATTTGAATTGGTCAGCTACCATCAAGGACTGCATATTAGAATCAAGAAAAAAAAAACTAGAATCAAGATCTTCTGACTCTATCTAACGGGTTTATTTATTCAATTACTCAATTTATTTAGCCAAAATTCATTGAGATCTATATACAGGGAAATTGGCATACTGAAGTGAAAAGAATATGAATGCATGAAAAATATGGAATGGGGAAAGGTGCATGTACCCTATAGTTGCAGGTAGATATCCACAGGCTTAGCTGATGCAGCTGCTCCCTTGAAAAAAAGGCTAAGCTGCTTCTAGAAGAGGCATGAAGATATATAACAGAAATGCTTTAGAGAACCTGAGAATGCACAGACATTGCCCAACACTTAACCCTGTCTGCCAATTAATGTACTTGATTGGTTTTGGAGTCCTAACTGGGGATGCATTCAAAAGGCACTAGATTAACATAATTGTATCCATTTCTTCATCTGACTTCCTCCTGTGTAGGTAATATTGTGAGAGAAAAGAGACAATCTTGTAAGGAGACAGGATTGAACTGACTTGGTATAGCCCCTTTCATATTTTCACAGTGGGTGTTTATACCTCAGAAATCAGCAAATGCTAGAAATCAAAGCTTCAATTATTTTGTTCATTTCTGGAATTAAGTGATATAGAGACCATTAATGTTTTAAATATTTATATAAATATTATATGTATGCATATTTGTATGCATATATACACATAGATACAAACACAGACACAAGTATGTATATAATAAATACTTATGTGTGCCCATTTAAATCTATATTTTTATCTATAATAATAAATCTATATTTTATATAGATCTAATTATCTATCTAGCTATCCATCCATCCTCTATGTCTGTCTGTTTGTCTATCTGTCTATGTTAATAGATTAAATGGAATTAGGTAGTAATTCTTGGCAGATAAAAGATGCACACATGGAAGCTGGGGCCAATAGTATAAGAAAACAGAAACTCATGATCTCTTAGAAGTACCAAAAACCAAAGGGAAAATGTAGCCAGCATTCAATCTGGAATGCAAGATTAAAATACTCAATATGAGATCAATATTTTTACTTTGAAAATGTTTATAAATGAATAGCCAAATCAAGTGAATTAACAGGTAATCATTTATAAAGTAGAGACAATAGAGACAGTATAGTGGCTATAGACTGAGAATCAAGAATATCTTAGTTCTAATCCTGCATATGAAAAAAATGCACCTATAGTAAATATGTTTTGGGAAACAATAAATTGTTTTCTGTGCGCATAAATATTAGAATTTGTTTATTTTTTGTGAGAACTTTTATTCTAAACTCTAATGTTTTGATACATTGGAGGACTAAATTATGTATATATGATTGAACATTAATAGGGCATTAGAGAAGATGAATGGAGTGACAGATCGAGGAACGACATATTGGACAATCTCTCTGTCTTCAAAGGGATTAATGATAAGACAATGTGAAACATCCTATTTGAGAAAATAAAATATTGGACTCAATAAGCAAAAGAGAAAAGCAAAATCAGCATTTATTAGGCACCTACAATATGCAAGATACTATGATTGGTGAGGAAAAAAAGGGTTGGGAATATACTGGGAAAACACTACTTGATTAAAAAAATGAATTTCAATTCCATTTGGCAACTAATTGGGAGCTGTCCAAGGTTATGGAGAATTGGAATGGTACAATCAGAAGACTATTTTTAAATTAGTATATCATATTTAGAAGCAAGAAATAAGAAATTTCATTTTTGTATATAATATTTCTGTGTGTTTTTCCCCCAAAAAAAACGATTTCATAGAGGAAAGAATACTGTTCCACTTTCAGCTCTCTGCGTTTCCATCACCTTAATGCTTTGGCTCCTGGGCATTAATCTACACTGAGACTAAATAATTGATGGTGAACTCCCATCTGAAATTGCCAAGTTATGAGAAAGCTTAGATCCACTGTTCACTCTCCACCCCCAGCTTATACTCTGGTCTTCTCCACATCTGCATTGCTTTTCTGGCTTACTAATGAGAACTTTTCCCTTCTCCTCTCTTCTTCCGCTTTCAAACTTCTCTTTATATTCTGTCTTCCCCTGACTTTCAGGATGGTAGGAATCATTTTGGTTTTGTAATCTCAACTCTTAGAATAGTGTTTGGCACAAAGCAAACATAAAAGCAATTGTCTGAACATTCCCACATAGCCTGTTATGGAGATAGTGTATTTCTCTGTTTCTCCTCATGTGTGGGAGAAGGAACACTTCTCTCATTGACTCCATAGCCCAAACAGGCTATATTTTAAAAACTGACCAGAATAAGACATGCTTTTCATGCTGTGTCCAGAGGATAAAGATTGTTGTTTAACTATAACATAGGTGAAATGAATTAAATCAGGAGAGAGGACGCTTCTCCCCACTTACAACAATGAGATTTCTTTCCAAAAAGTGAAGTTGGAATTTTTGTTTCTATTTGTGTCTTTGCCTTTCTTTCAGATTCTGGCAGCAGTGATATCCACTGGACTCAGGAGTCTGAGCACTAACTAACTTGAAGCCAGGAATCTAGGCAAGATATTGAAGACAGTCAAAGTAGTAGGGAAACCTGGAGAAGCCAGAGTATCTGGGACTGGAGCCCAAGGAAGATTTGGACTTGGAATTTGGGACTGTGCTGTATAAAAACTGAGCTAAACTGTGAAACTAATCCCTGTCCAATTCTCGAAGACTGAGTTGGATTGAGAGGCATAAGATTAGCTGTTGGGGGAGTAAATTGTATATTTGTATATGAAATAAATAATCCTTGGTGAAAAGATAATGCAACTGTCAAATGAAATTATAGAGGATCCCCTCTATAATTCAGGAGGTACCATCACTTTGTGCTGGAGTCATTGCAGACTGCCTAGATACCCCAGTCCCTTTTGGGGATATTGCAGAAGGTGTATCTATTAATATGCAATCTGATTAAAGGAAATACATACTTGGAAAGTTCATTTTAGATTGTATTCAAGAATTAATGATAGATGTCCCAAAAGTCATAGTGCAGTTTTAAGAAATTCTTTAGTAGCTTGAGAATGCAGTACAAGTTTTAGAACAAGCTATATACTATCAGATTCTATATAATGTAAAGCATCAAAGTTCTCTTGTTTTCAGTCACCGACAATTGCCACATTAATCTTCTGATTTTGGCACTTTCACATGCAAATATCTTAAGCAAGTTCTTGCTGGGTCTAAAGTCCTTATGCTTACAAGAAAGAGTTCAATAATATATCCCTATCCTCTCTTTCTAGCACTGAGTGTTGTATCTTTTCATAGTTACCATGAAATAAATGTTTGCACTGTTTTCTATTATCTTCCTCTAATCTCCTAAATATAAAAAATATTGAACTCAAAATGAATATACTACATATATCCCTACTTCTATTATGTTTATTTTTTAGTTCCTTCTGCATAAGTAACCTATGTGTCAGTGCCTCTTAAAACTCTTCTAAATAATAATATAATCGATACTGAGTTTCAAAATGTACAAAGTGCCATATATAAAACATCATGCCATCTTTATAAGTGTGTGTGTGATATAGGGGAAGACAGAAAGAAACAAACATTTATTAACTGTCAATTATATGCAAGGTACTATGCACACACACATACACACACGCACACACACACACATATATATGTATATATATATATATATGCATATATATATATATATATATGCACTTATACATATGGTGTTTGACCCTCACAACTCTATGAAGAAGTTCCCATTATTACCTCAATTTTGTACTTGAGGAAACAGATTGAAATGATTGATTCAAGTTCACACACTAGTAAGTATTTGAATCTAGATTTAAACTTCTATATTCTTGACTACCTACCCACTGCTTTATCCATTGTACTACATAGTTATTTCTACCTTTTTTTGTCTCATCTCCATTTTATCAATGAGGAAACTGAGATTACAAGAAATTAAATGATTTGCCACCAATGACACAGCAAGTGTTTGTGACTGGCTTTAAACTCAAAACTTCCTGACACTTGTCCAAATGCTCCATCTATAGCACCATTGACTTACCTCAAGGTTTTTATCATCATCATCATCATCATTAGTATTATTTATTTCACTGATGAAGAAACAGATCCTGAAAAGATATTTAATGATTTGATTGATTTTATAAAGCTATTAAATATTAGATAATGGATTTGAACTCGTGTTCACAACTTTAAGTCTCACATGCTATCTATTAATCTATCTACTTTTAATGACAAATTATATTTATATATCCCTTTCAGGTTCACAAAGTGTAAATACTATTGCCTTAGTTTCAAAAATGATGACATCTCATAGAGTTTACATGATTGAGCCATGGTCACAGAGATAGTGTCTAAAAGGGGGATCCAATCCAAATGAATTGCTATATATTTGAATACCATTTAAAGGATGTATAGGATTTCAGCAGGTGAATCTATTATAATATTTCAGGAAGAGGGAATGGACTACCAGCATTGCTAAAAAGGAAACTAAAGAAAAGAATAGAAATGTAAATTTAATTCTTCATTATTTCATATATTAGACTGATCAGTTCCATGAGCAAACTCAACATTGATTGTATTACTTGCTTTGATATATTCCTTTCTCTTTCATAAACACACAAAAAATAAGGTTGTTCAAAGCTATAAATTAAACATAGGAGGTCAAGACAATGTTATGTGATTACTAGAATATATTAGGGACAAAAGAGCTTTGAAAATGTATAATTTATACTTATTTCTTTATGTATGTTATAAAAAATGGAAATTTTGCTATATTTGTTATGAGATATTTGACCTTAGACTTCCCTCTCAAATATACATAAGATTTGCTTGTTTGATATCAAAAGAATGATAGCAAAGCACAGGTAAGAAGTTAAGACTGGGTGATCTTTGACATCATTGAAAAAACCAAGTTTGTATAAAATATGATTTGCTAGTCCTGCTGAATTGGTTAACACTTTAGAAGGAATGTTCCTAAAACATTACTCCAGATTTTGATTTTAAGATTTAGCAACAATTGTGGCAGCTTTTGCCCTTTTCTCCATTTTCAAATCACTTCTCTAATTCAAGCTGTGATTCCCATTGCAATAACTTCCACTTTGGACAATTTTTTTTCCAGTCTCTACCTACTCCAACTGATCTGCCTTGCAGCTGGTGTAAGAACCTTCTCAAAAAACAAGTCCAATGATGTCATATCCCTGCTCAAAAACCTCCAGTGGCTTTCATTTGCCTCAAAGATATAACAAACTCTTTATCTGATATCCAAGGCCTTTCATATTCATGGTCCATAATATATTTCCAGTCTTACTACACATTATTCCTTGTCCTATTCTCTACTTTTGATCAAACTAACCTATCTGCTATTCTTCCGCCTTGACATAACTTTCTTGCTTTCATGCTTTTTCATAAATGGTCTCTCACTTTTGAAATGTTTTATGCAGGCACCTTTGCTTTTTATATGTTTTTTACTATGAGTATTTTTTCTCCTCTTGCTCACCTGAGGGTTACAAATCTCTCAAATAACTATGTATCTGATAAACTATGTATTATCTTAGTGTAATATAAACTCCTTGAGGGAAGGGGCAATATTTCATTTTAGTTTTGCATCCCTAGGATTGAACATAGTGATTGCTATGTGTTGGAGGGATATAATAAAGGCTTTTTGAGGGAAAAAATTGTACATTGGATTGACAGGGAAAAGAGCAGAAAGTTGAGGATAAATCCATTAGGGATAGAAAGAATGTAATGTTTATCCTATTTTGAAGACCTTTAAAGTTATCTGACTAGTTCCAAATGGTATGAATCATTGTAGGATTTTGTTTCTTACATGGAAATCTCTCTGTCACTGTCTCTCTGTCTCTGTCTCTGTCTCTGTCTTTCTCTCTCTCACACACACATACATACACAATACACTTTTCTAATCATGATATGAAAAGAAAGAGAGAGCAAGATATTTATATATATATATATATGTATATACATATATATATGCATATAGGTAGAAATAACTATGTAGTAAAATGGATAAAGCATTGGGTAGGTTGTCATTTCATTTTTCATGATATTAAAACTTTTGTGTAACCAAGAAAAAAACTTGCTTCTACTAAACTTTGGAGTCAAGAAATGAAGAGACAGCCTCAATTGTTCAGTTAAATGCTATAAGTAAACTTGTAGATTTGCTGAAACATTAATTTCTTAACACATCAGTCATCCATTGTGAAAAGTTCAGTGTTTTTCACTAAAAAGAAAAGAATAAAAACTGTGGGTTCTAATGTCACCTATATTCTTATGATTTCTAAATGTTGCCACTAGGGGGTACCCTGAGTGCACAGATTTGTACAAAGGCACAAAAGCACCCATGCAGCAATCATAAGGAACAGGAGACAAGGTTGATTCATTTAGCTTTTGGCTAATTTCAAATCCACATGATTTGTGGATGTTGCTGTTTTTCATCCTACTCTAATTATAGGATTTTCCCTTACTACATTCCTTTTTAGTAATGGAAAGATTTCATCCCAGAGTAGTGCTAAAACTGGAAAACCAACAGAGATAGATTAACAAAGGGATAGAGCCAGAGAGATAAAGACAGAGAAATGAAGTTAGTTAAGCACTAATTTTTATTCTCTTTATAAATCAACAAAATTGCTGGTGGATGTGTATGATCCATTTTTTTTAAATACACGTCATAGCAGATTTGTTCCTAAAAGCAATTTGAGAATGATATTAACTTTAGTTGTAAAATAAAATGTTGAATATAAAATTACAGAATGCCAGAGCTATCTGATGGCATAGAATGTGGAATGTCAGACTTAGAGGCAACTTTGGAAAGTAGAATACAGAATATCAGAGCACAAAGTGAACAGGTAATATAAAACATCAGAATTGGAAAGAAACTTGTTCATATAACAAAACAAAACAAAAATTATAAGAGATGCTATAACACAGAATGCCAGTGCAAAATGGACTTTTAAGCAAAGAATATAGAACGCCATAACTAAAAGTAACATTATCATCTATCAGAACTGGCATGCAAGATAGAATTATAAAAGCTGTCAATGCAGTAGATGGAAGTGAAAGACCATATTACATAGAACAGAAAATTTTAGAATAGGAAGAGAAATGAAGATCATCTTGTCCAACCATATTTTAGAAATCTTTGAGTTTTTTTTGAGATTGAAAGTTTAAAAGATGATTACCATAACATACCAGCTAGAGACACTGAAATCCAGCAATTTACACAAGATGATGTTACCTATTTTGACATTCAACTCACTTAAAATGTAATGTTTTTCATAATTTGTGAAACTCTTCAACTATAAAATAAAATATCCCTGATATTACTTCTGACATTATAATCTAATATTTATAAAAATATTTGTTTTGTGATATAATGACATTATTTAGGTCATATCTGTCCTTAAGTTATATATATATATATATGTATATATATATATATATTACACTTACTATTAACAAACTTTCAAACAGTTATAATTTCTTGACACTGCAAACAACATGACAATTTAAAATTCAGAGTCAGTGTATAAAATGAGTTTAGTTTTATTTTAAAACTCTGCTTCCTACTTTACTCATTAGGGACAGAATTTGTATGTATCTTGTTAAGACAGAGTACTACTGACACAATCTCTACCCTCAGGATGTTCAAAGTCTTAATTCAAAGAGTGCTGACTGGGCTAGGCAAGCCCAGACCCAGTCATTTTGATAAAAGTGGTCATGAGATAGTTGCTCTCTGTGTAAAATAGTAGACTTTTAGTTTTCAAGGCACATTCAATATAAAAGTCTTTGTAATTTGGAAGATTCTATACTCCCTTAGAGATTATTGTAGTAGGACTGGCCCTAGGTAAGCAAAATATAAGAGTAGATTAAACCCATATTGAAAGGGTTGCAAAGCTTTTGAACAGATTAAAGATCACAAAGGAAATATTAAATATTCTAACTTTTGTCACTCTAGGGTTTAAATATTGTTCACATACTAGTCCCTAGAGAAAATACTGTGTGTACAGTGTTCTCTTGATTCTACGCACTTCACTTTGCATCAAGAACAAAATATTTTTTCTGTAAAACTCACTTTCCAATAAACATAGCTAGCAGTAATAAAAAGAATACTCATAGAGAGTTCACAAATAGAAAGGTGCACATGTGACATGGCAATAACAATATTAGGTGAGGATCAATTGTGATGAACTTGTTTCTTTTTAATAATGAGATTATTCAGGCCAATCCCAGTAGTCTTGTGATAGAGACATCGGCATCCAGATATAGGACTATGGGGACCTAATGCAGATCACAACTTAGTATATTCACTTTTGTTGGTTTTGTCATTTGCTTGTTTGTTTTTTATTTCTCATTTTTCTCATTTGATCTGTTTTTTTTTTTCTTGTGTAGCAGGATAAATGTTGAAATTTTTAGAATTATATAAATTTAACCTATATTGACTTCATTGCTATCTAAGGTAGGAGATAAGTAGCAAGAGAGGGAGAGACATTTGAAGCACAAGTTTTTACAAGGCTAAATGTTGAAAGCTACTTTTGCATATACTTGGAAAAATTAAAAAAAAAACTTTAAAGAAAAAAAGAGTATATCAACATAGGTCAAAATAAAAAAAATGTCCTTACTGTGTCATTTTAGCAAAATACTTTACTTTGAGGTAATTTTGTCCTCAAGCTGACTATGAAAAGAAAAAAACATAGATAGGGGGTACATAAGCTTTAATTTTAGGAGTGTAAGTAGGCAGACTACTTTCTTTTTTTTTCCTTAAATACTTTCTTTTTTTTTAATTAAAGCTTTTTATTTGTATAACGTATGTATGGGTAGTTCCCCAGCATTGATCTTTACAAAGCTTTCCATTACAAATTTTACCCCCAATCCCCTCCCCTCCCCTAGATGGCAGGAAGTCCACTACATGTTAATAATGTTGAAATACTTGGCAAGTTGTGCAAGAAAAATCCTATCTACAAGAAAAAAAAAAGAAAATCAGAGAAAGGAAACACAATGCAAGCAAACCTCAATAGAGAGCATGAAAATGTTATGTTGTGGTCCATATTTCATATCCCTCTCTCTGGGTGTACATGGTTTTCTTCAGTGAACAATTGGAACTGGTTTGAGACAATTCTTTGTTGCAGAGAGCCATGTCCATCAGAAATGATTATCATGTGATATTGTTGTTGCTTTGCATAATGATCTCCTGGTTCTGCTCATTTCACTCAGCATCAGTTCATGCAAGTCTCTCCAGGCCTCTCTGAAATCGTCCTGCTGGTCGTTTCTGACAGAGCATAATATTCCATAACATTCATGTACCATAATTTATTCAGCCACTCTCCAATTGACGGGCATCCATTCAGTTTCCAGTTTCTAGTCACTACAAAAAGGGCTGCCACGAACATTCTTGCACATGTGGGTCCCTTTCCCTTCTCTAAGATCTCTTTGGGATATAGGCCCAGTAGAAACACTGCTGGGTCTACTGGGCCTATATCCCAAAGAGATTTTTAAGGAGGGAAAGGGACCCACATGTGCAAAAATGTTTGTGGCAGCCCTTTTTGTAGTGGCAAGAAACTGGAAATTGAAAAGATGCCCATCAATTGGAGAATGGCTGAATAAATTATGGTATATGAATGTTATGGAATATTATTGTTCTGTAAGAAATGACCAACAGGAGGATTTCAGAGAGGATTGGAGAGACTTGCATGAACTGATGCTGAGTGAAATCAGCAGAACCAGGAGAACATTATACACAGCAACAAGACTATACGATGATCAATTTTGATGGACATGGTTCTCTTCAACAATGATGTGATTCAAACCAGTTGTGCTGCGATGAAGATAGTCATATACATCCAGAGAGAGGCCTGTGGGAACTGAGAGTGAACCACAACACAGCATTTTAACACTTTCTGTGAATATTTCCATGCATTCTGTTTTCCTTCTTAGTTTGTTTTTTTTTTCTTCTTCTCTTTCTAGATCTGATGTTTCTTGTGCAGTAAGATAACTGTATAGATATGTATACATGTATTGAATTTGCCATATAAATTATCCTATCTAGCATGTATTAGATTACCTGTCATCTAGGGGTGGGGGGCGGGGGGAGGGAAAGGAAAAGCTTTGGAAAAAAAAAGTTTTTTTTTGCAAAGGTCAATGTTGAAAAGTCACTCGTATGTTTTGCAAATAAAAAGCTTTATTAAAATTTAAAAAAAAAAGAAACACTGCTGGGTCAAAGGGTATGCACAGTTTGATAATTTTTTGAGCATAGCTCCAAATTGCTCTCCAGAATGCTGGATCCATTCACAGTTCCACCAACAATGTATCAGAGTCCCAGTTTTCCCACATCCCCTCCAACATTCATCGTTATCTTTTCCTGTCATTTTAGCCAATCTGACAGGTGTGTAGTGGTACCTCAGAGTTGTCTTAATTTCTATTTCTCTGATCAACAGTGATTTGGAGCAACTTTTCATATGACTAGAGATGGTTTTAATTTCATCATCTGAAAACTGGGCAGACTACTTTCTATATAGGATAATTTTCTTTCAGAGAACCTACGTTGCAAGTGTTGAATTTAAGAAAAATACAGATAGATATCTACAATTAATAAAAAAAAATAAATAAACAGATATAGAAATTGAGGCTTTATGTTATCATAGAAAGCCTGATACTGACAACAATTTCATGCTGATTCCAGTACTCCACATTGCAAGTGTGTGAAAGAGGAAAGGAGGAAAGTGAAGCGACAGAGAAAGAGAGAGTCAGAGAGACAGTGACAGAGATAGAGACACACAGAAGGTAACAGAAGCACAGAGAAAGAGTGATACAGAATATGAGAGAAAGAGATAGAGACAGGGATAGAAAAAGAGACAGAGACAAACAGAAAGAATAGCACATTCAGAGAGAAAAAGAATGAATGATATAGAGACAAAGATGGGGATGAAGAGAGAATCGAATTAGAATTAAGAGAACCTTACTGAAATTTTGGTTCTCACACTAAGGGTCCTCATTTTTACTCTTGAACTTAAAGTATTCATATGTAAACTTGGAGGATGGAAGGACTAATAATATTTGGATAACCTACTATATGGAGCTTTTAAGAGGTAAGAACGTTGGAAATCCTATAGCATCAGAGAGACAGTAGCTATGATTATGATTATAGATCATTCCAGCAGTCAAGGTATATAATTAGTGCCATGAGACTTGAAGAATAAGAATATCCTTCTCCATTATTGGGGGGAGCAGCAGGAGAGGGTTTTAAATGAACCTTGTGGCAATGATCCTACAACAAGCGGGTTTATGGTGCAATAAAGGGAAGTGACCTGCTTCCATGGGAGCAGTGAAAGCTCCTTTAATCACAACCTGCTCTGTACCAATAGAGACTCACTGGAAAGCAATTAGATGTGATGACAAGGTGTTCAACAAAACACCTGTTCCCTCAAAATGGGAACGAGCCATGGCACTGGAATGAAATGCTTTGCTTACCCAAATACCTGCTAGTCATTAGTTTGAACCTCCAGTGCAGCAACTGAATTGTCCTGATTCGTGGCCTTATTCATTCATTAAATATTTATTAACCCCGTGATAATTATAATGATGATAATAATAGCATATTGAATTTATTGTTACTATATTAAATATATCATTTCACAATATGCATTAATAGCTTGTCTCCCTAGAGACTGGAGATAATTTCCCTTTTGTTGAAAGTGTTTCTTAATAGATTGGAAGGAACTAGATGAACTAAAGACATTTCAAACTCAAAAGAAGCAAAAGAGAATCCATTTTCAACTCTTTCCTTTCCTTTCCTTTTCTTCCCTCAGATCCAATATAACTGATCTATATATTCATATCTCTAAAGCTATCTATAAATATTTTTATATACATCATATTTGTCACTGTTGTTCTGTTATTTTTTTATTAAAGCTTTTTATTTGTATAACATATGTATGGGTAGTTCCCCAACACTGATCTTTACAAAGCTTTCCATTACAAATTTTACCCCCAGTCTCCTCCCCTCCCCTAGATGGCAGGAAGTCCACTACATGTTAATAATGTTGAAATGCTTGAGAAGTTATGCAAGAAAAATCCTATCTACAAGAAAAAAAAAGAATCAGAGAAAGGCAACACAATGCAAGCAAATGTCAATAGAGATCATGAAAATGTTATGTTGTAGTCCATATTTCATTTCCCTCTCTCTGGGTGTATATGGTTTTCTTCAGTGAACAATTGGAACTGGTTTGAGACAATTCTTTGTTGCAGAGAGCCATGTCCATCAGAATTGATCATCATGTAATACTGTTGTTGCTGTGTATGATGATCTCCTGGTTCTGCTCGTTTCACTCAGCATCAGTTCATGCAAGTCCCTCCAGGCCTCTCTGAAATCGTCCTGCTGGTCGTTTCCCACAGAGCAATAATATTCCATAACATTCATATACCATAATTTATTCAGCCACTCTCCAATTGATGGGCATCCCTTCAGTTTCTAGTTTCTAGCCACCACAAAAAGGGCTGCCACAAACATTCTTGCACATGTGGGTCCCTTTCCCTCCTCTAAGATCTCTTTGGGATATAGGCCCAGTAGGAACACTGGTTCTGTTATTTGTAAGCCTACTTTCATGAACAGATTTGAATATACGTGACCAATGACTTCCTATAATCCAATACTCTCCCTTAAAGACAGGGAAACAGGCATTGAGGGAGACCTTAAGTGAGTTGTCTAAGGTGAAACAGCAAGTGTTGATGATGGCACTTACTATGTGCCAGATCTATGCTAAGAGCTTTACAATTATTATCTAATTTGATCCTCACAACAACCTTGGGAAGTAGATGCTATTGTAATTTTCATTTTATGGATGAGGACACAGGTAAACAGGGTTAAGTGACTTGCCTAGTAAATGCGTGAAACCAGACTGAAGTAAGATTTTATCAGATTTGACTCCAGGCCCACACAGTTTCCATGCTTCTCAAAAACTTGTCAAAATGGTTCATAAAAATCACTCTTGTTTGTACTTAAGAAACTGTTTGTTGTTTAGTGATGGACAAATTTTTTTGACCTTTTTGGTGTTTTCTTGGCAAAGATACTGGGATAGTTTTCCATTTCTTTTCTCTTTTTATGGATGAGGCATCTGAGGCCATCAAGGTTAAGTGACTTGCTCAGCTAATAAATGTCTGAGGTCAGATCTGAATTCAAGAAAATTGGTCCTCCTAACTCTGAGCCCAGCACTCTATTCACTACACCACGTAAGTGCCCAATTTAACGCTTTCCCCTTTCTGTTGTTTTAATATGTATAGGCTGAATGCTTCTTTTCATATTAAAGACTACACAACTTTCAAGTCCCAAAGCCATATAAAGCCAGATCAGCAAGATATACAATCTCCCAAAAGATTAAGTGAATCATCCACAGAGCAATACATAAATAGATGAAATGTGCTTGCCACCTGATCATGATATATAGTTAGATGGGTAGTTCCTTGAATTCATGCCTCAATACAACTAGTTTGTGTGGGTATTATATAAGGAAAATGAGCTGGGTCAGAATGTAATAGGAAGGAAATGAGACTGAGTTGCAATAGTAACTTGAACATTGTTTTCCATTATTCCAAAATTATTTACTGAATATATCTATTTATATAGAGAGATAGAGATAGATATAGCTATTTATATGTATATGCAAGTATGTGTGAGTGTGTGTGTGTGTGTGTGTGTGTGTGTGTATCCTCCTAGAAACAATTACAAATGTTCGAAACTGAGTCAAGTGGGAATTGTAAGAATAGTTGTACAGACATTGGAAGAATCCAGAGTTCAAAGTTGTCCCCTTAATTTTCTTTTAGTAGATGGGTATTTCTTCTACTGCAGACAAAATCTGCCCTTTTAGGGATTCAGAAAAGGAATATATTTTCATCTTTTTAATGCAAGGTTGAAAAGATTAACCACAAATAAAATAAAAAGTGTTTCCAGGAAAACAAGGTAGAATTCCTAAGTGTTTGTTCAAATTATTTTCAAGTGGACTTAAAATGATGAAACTTCATTTTTACATTTTGCACTAATAAATGTGAACTTTATGAAGTCTAAGGGGGCAAGGGAAACGCCAATCACAGAATAAACGTTTAAAGCTCTTTTTATTGTTTTGCAGCTGGTGCCCTTTGCTGAAGGATATTTCCTGTATTCCTCTGCTGTAAAAGCAGAATAAAAACATTTCATTTTAAGGAAGCAATTAGAAACACATCTGTTGTTCCAGGACTTTCATATTAAAAGCATGTCCACACAGACAATGTAAATTGAAAAAAAAATGTCTTCAGCATGCAAAGTGAAAGATTGTAGTTGAATTGTTATACTGAATTTGGTAATAATATTTGGATGCACTTTGTATTTTAATTATTATTTTGTTATTTTCATACAACTATTTTGATAATACTACTCCATTCCACAAAGCCCATTCTTTTAGTAAAGTAAAACAATACTTAAGAATAAGTCAGTCTGCAAAATAGTTAAAACTGAAAATACATAATCATTCTGTACTCATAGTAACTATTATTTTTACTCCAATGAAATCTATTAAAATATTTAACCTATTATATGAGAATATAATCATTATTTGCATTTATATGAATTGAAAAATGTACTTCCACTTTGGTCCAAGTTGCAATGCGTTGATATATATGATCATGGCTATCTTGACTTAATAATGTCTAGTGATGAGACAGTGCAGATAGATTGGTACTGTGGAGAATTTGTCAATGATGTGAATGCATTATACCAGGTAAATGTACCTTGACTCTCAGACCAATTGAATGACATCAGAAGTGGGTAGAAAGGAAACTAATCTGTATCTTAGATGTAGCAAAGTTGTTCTCAACAGCATAATTAAAGGGAATTCAAAAAGTGGCAAAAAACAAAGAGGTGCTCCTTATAACTAGCCAGACAATGTTAAGAAATTGTAGGATGGGACAGAATTGGAGGACAAACCCCCCATGAGCATCACTATGAACAAGGTAGACTTTCTTATTTGTTTGTGTTCCATCCTCATTATTTTGAGAAGGGGTGTTGTTAGCTGGGGAGATGAGGAAAATTCTTTTATAGCATGCTCACTCTTCACTTTTGGCTCTTAGAACCCCTCACTTCACTCATAGTTCAGCTTAAATCTCACCTCCTATTCATGGCCTTTCTTGATTCCCTCACTTGCTAGTGATCTCAGCCATAATGTTGCCATTCATTTATTTTAAATATATTTTCTTTATATTTAAATGTTTACATAAATGTTTGCAACGTGTGTCTAAATTGATCTATATCTGTCTGTTTTTTCAGGGTAAATGTAAATTCTTTGAGGGCATGTTAGGACAGAAAGTAAATAAAGGCTGATAAGAAGACAAAGCTCTGAGGGATATTAGTGACTAATTTTACCATGGGTCCTTGGGTTTCAGAAAAGTGGAGAAGGGTAAATGGCAGGAGAGGAAGAGATGATAACATAAATCAATTTAAGAAGTATATATAATGGAAATAAAATGCTACTAGAGGTTGAATGGATCAAAGAAATGGACTCTTGGGGGTAGCTGAGTTGGATGGCAGAAGTTATGATACATAAGAAGACTGATGATCTGGGTTGCCTGGATATTAGAAGATACATTACAAACATATCCAATGAAACTCTGAAGTATAAGGGAGGGAGTTAAGGTTGGGAGAAAGAATTTGTGGGTTACCCTTGAGAGAAGAGAAAATAAATTGAAGAAGAGGACGAATGACAAAGAATGGTCCTCCTTTGCTATTAGGTCATGTACTTAATAGCAAATGTACCAGAGGTCATGTATTTTCTGACTTGACCAATGTTAGATATTATTTTGATTTATTACCCAAATTGGAACAGTTAAGTAGCACAGTGGATAGAGCATTAGGTCTGGAATCAGAAGTACCTCAGTTCAAATCTGAGAGTTTGAGTTACTAGTTCTATTATTCTGAATATGTTATTTAACTTCCTTATTCACTTATCTGTTAAAATGGAGGTAATAACACCTAAGTTCCATAATAGTTGTGAGGATCAAATGAGATAATAATTTTAAAGTATTTATCTTAGTGCCTAAAATATAGTAAATGTCATAGAAATGTTATTTATTTATCATCATCATTATTATTTAATTAATTTTGTTTTTATTTATTTTTGTTTCTTTTATCCTTAAATTTCAGGGTAATTAGAAAGAAACAATGGCTAGGACTAAGGGAACAAAAAAAGAGAAGAAAAAGAAAGTTTTTTTTTTTTTTAAAGAAAATGAACACAAGAGAATAGAAGCAAAACCAGAAATGTTCACCAACTATTGTGGTATCCTTGAAAATTACATCTAAATTTGTTATATATGTGGTCAAAAAACCTCCTGTGTAGATGGAATCCCACTATTATATATTACATAGCTTAAAGGGAGGTAGTTCAGATATCTCTAGCCTCTTCTGCCCAACTCTTCTTCAAGAAAGACTTTAATTCCTGCAAAGCAGAGGAGCAAGAAATGAGGTTTGCAGTTCCAATTGTTCAGCAAAGAAAGCCATATACACCCAGAGAGAGGGATATGAAATGTGGCTCTCAACATAACATTTTCATGCTCTCTATTGATGTTTGCTTGCATTGTGTTTCCTTTCTCTGATTTTTTTCTTGTAGATATGATTTTTCTTGCACAGCAATGATAAATGTGGAAATATGTATACATATATTCTATTTGGCAAGCATTTTAATTAAAATGTAGTAGATTTCCTGCCATCTAGGGGAGGGGTGGGGAATAGGGGGGAAAAATTTGTAACAGAAAGCTTTGTAAGGGTCAATGTTGAAGAATTACCTATACATACGTTTTGCAAATAAAGAGCTTTAATAAAAATTTTAAAAAGGAATTAGGTTTGAAGGAACCTATTTTCTCCTCAGAGAGAGAGGTAGGATACCAGACTAGAATTTATCTATATGATCCCTTAAATATTATTATTAGAAAATATGATCATATTCAATCTAACTTTGTCTTTTAGATCTCTTTGTCTTTTAGAGTTAAGGGGAACCTCAAATTTTATATACAAAGCTTGCCCCCTTTACAACCTAATATCTGTTTTACATTCAACACACATAATGAATGACATAGAAACCCAATTTAGCTAAATAATAGCAAAACAGAAATCAAAGAAGACATAAATTGGACATTGTGAAATGAGAGATCCCTCTCACCGGAAGTGAGATAATTCAGGACAACCAAGAAAGATTGATCTTGATCTTATCCTACAGTCTTTACTGTGGCAATTTGAGATATAATGAAGACTGCCAGCTTCTTCTCTGCTTTCAAAAAGACATTTCCCTCAACAATTTGAAATGGAATAAGTCTTTTCCACCTTTCCTCAGGAAGTTGCTATTCAAAGCACTTGAAGCAACTCCAAACTTGAAGATTACCTTAAGTTTGAAGAATTCAAAAAGGAATTGAAGAACACTCTATTCTCCTTCTTTCTTGTCAGCTCTGTCCCTTCTACCAATTAGGTAGAGTCTCATAATAATGGGATTTGATAGGATGATTATATATTTTTTAAAAGAAAATTGAACTGTAATAACAAAGACTCACATTTTCATGTATAACACTTTTTTTGTTCTACTGTGCTCATGGATTAATTTAATATATTTGCTGTTTATTAAATTCAGAATAAAAGGAAATAACAGAAAAAACATAATAATAGTTCTACAAGTATTACTTCACAGAGCTATTGTGGGGATTAAAAATAAAACTATATAAATGCCAAGAATAATTGGACCTAATTCATCATCTGAAGAAGAGCCCTTCAAAAGTTAAGGACAGTTGGGCGGAGCCAAGATGGCGAACTGTGGACAGCTTTCTCTGTGAACTCCCTCCGACATTCCCCCAACCCAGACAAAGCAAGCCTTAAAACTGGTTTCAGAGTGAGGTCCTCGCCAAGCATTTGGACTACAACGCACTTCTATAAAAGATCTACCTTGAAAGAACTCCGGAGAAGGTTAGCCTCAGGGGAAATCGGCCGCTGGTCGCGATCGGACTCCAGCTGGGGCGGAAGTCAGGGCTGCGATAGAGGGGCGGATTTTGGGCACCCAGGAAGCCCCTGGGAGACGCCTGGGCCACTTTGCTCTGCTTGCGGGCAGGTGCTTTGGCAGATCTGCCTTTGGAAGGGGGTGGATGAGAACAGCTGAAAACGTGGTCCTGGTGCGAATCTACCCGACCAGCCTCAGACCCGGAAGTCAACTCGGCAAACTGCCCCAGGGCAAATATAAATTGTTGCAGTTTTCTCGGCTTTTGACCAATATCCCAACTTTAAATCATGAGCAAGAAGCAGAAGAGAGCTCTCACCATAGAAAGCTTTTACGGAGAAAAAATAAAACAGTCCCCAGATCCTGACATTATGAAAACAATCCCAGATGAAGCCACAAAGGCAGACTTAAGTTGGTCTCCCTTTCAGAAGGCTTACCTGGATGATTGCATTAAGAATCTCAAAAGAGAGCTAGAAGAAGAATGGGGAAATAAATTGAGATCAGGGCAACAGAAATATCAAAAACTGGAAAATAGGACTGGTGAATTGGAAAAAGAAAACAGTTCACTGAAAAACAAAATTGGTGAATTGGAAAAAATCACCAATTCACTGGAAAATAAAAATGGTGAACTGAAAAACAAAATTGGTGAATTGGAAAAAGACAACAATTCACTGAAAAACAAAATTGGTGAATTGGAAAAAGACAACAATTCACTGAAAAATAAAACTGGCAAAATGGAAAAAGAATGCATTGAATCCAGAAATTCAATTGGCCAGCTACAAAAGGAGCTAAAAAAGATAACTGAAGGAAATAATACTCTAAAAATTAAAATTGAACAAATAGAAGTAAATGACTCAATAAGACTTCAAGAATCAGTTAAACAAAAACAAAAAAATGAAAAAATAGAAGAAAATATGAAATATCTCCTAGGAAAAACAACTGACTTGGAAAACAGATCCAGGAGAGACAATTTAAGGATTATCGGACTCCCTGAAAGCCACGATGAAAAAAAGAACCTGGATGCTATCTTCCAGGAAATCATGAAAGAGAATTGCCCTGATGTTTTAGAATCAGAAGGCAAAATTGGCATCGAAAGAATTCACCGATCACCTCCAGAAAGAGACCCCAAAATTAAAACCCCAAGGAATATCGTGGCCAAATTTCAGGACTATCACACCAAGGAAAAGATATTGCAAGCAGCTAGAAAGAAACAGTTCAAATACAGAGGAACTGTCATTAGAATTACACAGGATCTGTCAGCTTCCACATTGAAGGATCGAAGGGCCTGGAACCAGATATTCCGAAAGGCAAAAGAACTCGGATTACAGCCAAGAATAAGTTATCCAGCTAGAATGAGCATCATCTTCCAGGGAAGGAGATGGTCATTCAATGATACAGGAGAATTTCACCTATTTCTAATGAAAAGACCTGATCTGAACAAAAAATTTGACCTCCAAATAGAGAACTCAAGAGAAACATAAAAAGGTAAAAAGGAAAACTCTTGAGAACTATATTCCTACTATAGGTATCCTTTAAAGAATGGCAGTATAATTTGATTTTTCTTTGATAATAATGGAAAAGAAATTAGAGGTGGAAGGGATACCATACTGAAAAAGAAAAAGGGGGGAGGGGGGAAAAGGAGGCAAAATAAAGTAAAAATATA
>JAJPUD010001817.1:326384-347241 GCA_023553655.1 Myrmecobius fasciatus
ATTCTGATGGACATGGCTCTCTTCAACAATGAAATGTTTCAAACCACCTCCAATTGTTCACTGAAGAAATCCATATACACCCAGAGAGAGGGATGCGAAATGTGGACCACAACATAACATTCTCATACTCCTTGATTGATGTTTGCTTACATTGTGTTTCCTTTATCTGATATATCGTTTGTGTAGATAAGATTTTTCTTGCACACCAATGATAGGTTTGGAAATATGTATACATATATTCGATTTGCCAATATTTTAACATAATTAACATGTAGTGGATATCCTGCCATCTAGGGGAGGGGTGGGGAGTTGGGGGGAAAAACTTGTAACGGAAAGCTATGTAAGGGTTATTGTTGAAGAATTACCCACACATATGTTATGCAAATAAAATAAAAATTAAAAAAAAAAAGTTAAGGACAGTTATGAGGTTTTCCCTAAGTCTTTTCTGCTCCAGGCTGATGATCACTGGATTCTTTAACTTATCCTATAAGAAGGTCTCAGATCTTCTATTATTTTGGGGAGAAAAAAGAAAAAAAAAAGCTTGAAGATTTTTTTTCTAAAGATGTGAATATGCTCAAGAAGTCCTCTACTCTTTAATGTCTACTCCAGTAATGTCTCTTAGATGCTTTGATAATAACCTGGAGAAGATATTATTTTTCTATTCTTTTCCTATTCTTACCTCCAGGTACCAGGTTGGTGCAGTAGATGGAGCACCAAAGCTTAGAGTCAGTAGGATCTCAATTCAAATCAGGTTTCAGACACTACTAGGAGTGTGACCCTGGGAAAGTCATTTAACCTTGTTTGCCTCAGTTTCTTTATCCATCAAATGAGCTGAAAAAGGAAATGGAAAACTCTCCAGTGTCTTTGCCAGGAAAACTCCAAACAGGATCATGAAGAGTCAGACATAACTGAAAATGACTCAATAACAACAAATTCTTTCTTCCAGCACTGATGGACTTCTAGGATAATTTCTGATATCCCTTCTGTAAGTTATCTCTGCAGGACCCAGAGCCTTCAAAATACATGGTATGGGGAACTGGACACCAAAGTAAAGATGTGACCTGACCTCTCCAGAGTATCTGAAGATTATTGCCTTCCAGATTCTTAGCATAATTTCTATTATAATGTGCTAATGTATTTTAAGATAGAATTAAAAAAAACTTTATTTCCATATGGATGCATATGGAACATAAATATAAAAGAATAAACTTGTAGATATTTTTTCACAAACTCTTGTCAAGACATTGCTATATGAATTTAGAAATATGTATTTTTCCTTAATTCTCCTACTACTCCTTGAGATTATATCCAATCTATTCCATATATTTCTTATTTGTACATATATTTTCCCTTCTCCTTGTCTTCTCCTTCTCCTCTTCCTCCTCCCCCCCATTCCTCCTCTTCCTTTTCCTTCTTCCCCTCTTTTTCCTCCCCCCTTCCTCCTCCTCTTTTGCTCCTCCTTTTCCTCTTCTTCCTCCTCCTCCTCCTCTTTCTTCTTTTTTTCTTTTTCTCCATCTTTTTCCTCTTTTTTTTCTTCTTCTTCCTCTTCCTCTTCCTCTTCTTTCTCTTACTCTCTCTTCTTGTTATTCTTCTTGTTGTTCTTGTTCCTTTCTTATCCTGTATTTCTCATTATATTGTGAGATATAGTTCCCAGAACCTAGTAAGTACAAATGCATGCTTTTGTTGACTTGACATACCTTTCTTATATTGATATTTTTAAACTCAAATAGAACATTGTTTTTTAAATTTTCTTTTCAGTTAAATTTAAACATTTAATTTGCTTTCATTATAGTCTGTCAATAGCTTTTTCTTAAATCTGTCATTGATTATATTGATAAAACTTCCAACTGGATATTACCAATGATTTTTAACCAAGACATTCTCCCAAGTAATTGATTAAAAATATTCAAATAGAAAAGAGGCAGGGACAGATTTCACTAGAGAGTTCCATTATAAGTTGATACTGAATGATTCATAACCATAGTTTGAGTTCAGCTTTTCACCCAATCATACATTTACAAAACAATGTTATGATCAACCTTGGATCTCTTCTTCTTCACCAAGAATCAGAAAGTTTGTCAAAGTTTCACTGAAATATTGATGAAATGTACTTACAATATTTTCCTGATATTCTATTCTATTAAAGCTGTCAAAAAGGTAATGAATTTATGCCAACATGACATTTTCTTGGTGAACAATACTGAATCCATTTCTAAATGGTGATAAATCACAGTTCTCATAATATTTTAAAAATATTTCTAGTAATTGATGTCAAACTCATTGGCCTCTACTTTAGCGATTCCTTTCTCTTCCCTTTATTTTTATTTTATTCATTTTAAAATCAGACCATTATTGCATCTCCTCTTATGTAGTGATTTTTTTCTTGATTATTTCTCAGAAAGCAATGAATATGTTTACAATTCCATTTGTCAATTCTTTGAGTGCCTGAGAATTTCTTTCCATTGTCTCTTGAATAAAATACATTGTTTATTCACACTCATAAAATTGCCAGAAGAGTCTTTTCCCCCACTCTATTATTGCTATCCTTGTCTGTTTGTTTTTAAAGAGATTGATTTCAAAATTTTGGTTGATTTGGTTTTAAGGAAGTATTGTAGAAAATCTTTCAAGAGAGGTAGATCCACCATTAACAAAAAGAATATTATCTCATTTGATCCTCACAAAAGCCCTGAGAGGTAAATATTATTAGCCACTTTTATGTTAAAGAAACTAATGCAGAAATTAAGTAACTTTCTTATGCTCATATATACAGCAAATATCAGAGGTTGGATTTGAATTCATATCTCCCTTCTTGAATCCATGCATGGTTCTCTATTCAGGACACTAGTCATAAGTTAATATGACTTTCCCAAGGCCACATAACTAGTATGTATCAGAGATACTGCTTGAGAACAATTTATCTATCTATCATCTTTTTTATAAAGAAAAGCAGAGTAGGGATAGACTTGGTACCATTGAAAGTTTTACCCTATTTCCAGATAATTCATCCACTCACTTAATTTGAAACTCATTGTTTAATTGTTGCACTTGCACAAGATATGTGTCATGTCAATTAATTCAAGAGATTGTCCAAATATCTACCATACTCTAAGCAATATGTGTTTTGTATTTGTGATTATTTTCCCCCAGAGTGAGATGGAAAAGGTTTGATCATTATCAATTTTTTTTGAAAAGGAACGACTTGAATAATCCAAACAAAAATAATAACTTTGTCTTAGATGTTTATGAGTTTAAGTGTATTTTCTATTATACACCTACATATATACACATTGATAGAAATAGTCTTAAAAATCATTATGTGATTTTGATGCTAGTAAACATTTATGCAACTTTCGAATGCTTGCAGAAATAATGTAAAGGTTTTTTTAGTTCTAGTTTTTTCTTATACAGATGAGAAAACTGAGGCTCAAAAAGTTTCCTTGATTTGTGTAGCAACTTAACCTAACTATCTGATGTCTAAGGTGGGATATGAAATCATATCATATTTTTTCTGGACTCCAATATATAATACTCCATATACATAATAATATATATAATACTATATATTCTAGGGCATGACTAAAATATCCAAATTGTAAAGGCATATGATATTACTTATTTTCAAGTGGAACAATTTCTAAGATTTGTTCAGTAGTAATTTTACATTCATATTTGAATGTATAGTGAAACTAGTGTGCTAGTATCAGCTCCTTCTATCTCCTAAGAGCCAATTTTAAAATTTTCAAAATGAGCAGTTAAACTTTAGAAATTTAAAAATATTGCAAATCATAGTTTGTTGATTGTCTAGAGTTAAAAATGTTATGAAGATGATGCTATTGATGCAGATTAAATTTAAAAGTATTTCTTTTCAGAAGCCAGTTGTTAAATATTTGCCATTCTACCCCTGTTTGGGAGTCACCTATCATTCAAGTCTCTGAAAAACTGAAAAATCAATATAAATCAGAGGGCAACAGAAATCCTTATGTTCAGCATGAATAATGACAAAACACTGCAAATGAGAATTCATGAAATACATCTTGAGTAAAAAATGGCATCAAATTAATAATTTGGTGAAACAGAAGTTGGAATGTGCATGTATTGAGAAGGACAAACCATCAGTAAATTCTGTGACATTGTTATCCTCACAATGGTGAGAGAAAGCATGGTAAGCCACAAGCACTGTGGTAAAACTACTTGTGAAACAATAGATAAGTGTCAGATGAGATGAACTATTATTGACGAAAATTCTCTGATGGAGAGAAAAGACACATTGGTGACATCATGGATTCATTTAAATTGGAAACATTTCTTTTTTAATCATAAAGACTGAAATAAAATTGTATCTTTTAGAAAGGGAAATGTTCAATGAAGAAGAGGTGATATACTAAAAAAAGAAATCCTGCTTTCAAAAAGCTCATTGCTCATTTCCTTAGACACAGTTTTATTTTTGTATTGCATCAATGACACTCTGTATTCATTTCTTATATTTTTCCCTATCCTACAGTCACCATAGACCAAAGAGAGTTATTCAGAATTACTGGTGTATTCCAAGAAGCAAATTAGTGAAATGTTACTCCATGCTGAAATATGCATTGTAGACATGCACTTGGTCTCAGTATTCCTGGAATAGTATAATGATGCTGCAAGGAAAAGGCAGAGGTTATCCTATGCTTTCTATCTCCTTTCAAATGAACATGCTTCTTGGCCAGAAAATTCTGCTTATTCTATGTCCTCTCTAAAATTTCTTTCTTAAGTACATTGTTAGTAACTGACAACCACTTTAGAGACCATTTGAGGATGGGCATAAACATCTTAATAAAATTGCTAATGAATGAGAGCAACAATTATTAAAGATCTTGAATGATAAAAGTGTTAAGTATGGCATCAACTTCTGGCAGATGTGAATACTGTGAATCAATTTTACGAGATAATTAGAATAGGAAATGAAGGAGTATTCCTGTATATGGAAGTGGCCCTTGGATTGTTCTCTGTCACATTACAGTAGACTTGGGGGTGCATTCAAAGTAGTAGACTCTCTGGGAGTACCTTCATTGCTTTGTTAATCTCTGAATGTTGTTTCCTGAAGAGAACAATTAGATTCATTAATCTGCTTCTCTTTTCACTTGATTTAATACATCCCCAGTAATGGAACTCACTAACAATTGTAGTCTTGACTCTGCTACTCATTAGCAAATTATACCTTTAAACAGACTATTCAATCATCTAGGAATGTGAATAAAAGAAGAATATTTCAAAGCTAGGAGAGAAAAAGAAATATTATCATATTGCTTTTTTTACAAAGGAAAATGAATTTAGTATCTCAGAGACAGTGTTCAGGAGTTGGAAAATCCAAATGATATCAATGGCTCTGAACTAATCATGTTTCATTGATTATAATACATTACTCATGGTGACATAGCAAGTAGAATGTTGAACTTAAAATGAAGAATACGTGTTTAAATAGACTGGTGTTTTCATATCCTTCTTTGACGCTACTATATCAAGTGACCATGGGCAAATATCATAACTACTTTGAATCTCTCTCTGCATATTAACACTGGGTTATGAAAAGTTGGAGAGTTTCATTGGCGAAAAATATAATAGCATTAATTCATTGGTATCCTTTGCCTTTTTTTCCCTTACCCATTATTTAACCTTGAGTTTTTTTTTTTTTTCTTTTTGATGTAATCATACCATTAGTTGTTATATTCTGTGGTGTTTTTATTATATGACCAGAACTAGCACAAATCATCATCACCTCAGCTTCCAATACCATCACCATCACTGACAAAGAAAGTATAAAATTACAATTTTGCATAAAATAACAAAAAGTGTTTCAAAGTAAGAGTCTTGAATCCAATAGAAAAGTCACTTAGATGATTGTTTTCATGCAATGCTAGGCCTTGGTAATGGCAATTTAGGAAGTGACATCGTACATATTACTCTCTTCTGAACCCTCCCTTTTGATCTCATATATAGACATTAGTAGGCACAGGCTGAGTGGTTTGGGGAAAAGCAAAGGGAGCAACAGCATCAATTTTGGGGCAGAAATATAAATATAAAATTGGGGTCATGAGCAGAGAAACATACTATCTAAAGGCTTTTAATTGAACCAATTAGAATATTTTATTTCAAGTCAAAGCAAGCCTTCCCTAAAGATAAAGATGCAATATTCCATGGTCTCCTTCCTATGTGGGGAGGAGGAATATAGGGGGAAAAGTATTTAGAGTAAGATCTTTTTTTTTTTTCATTTTGCCCATGAGATATGTTTGAATTTATTTAAGTGAATTCTATATGATATTTGTATTCACTTTTTGGAACAAATTCAAAACAGGAAAATATTATAAAATTATTAACAAATAAAAAATATGATTATAATTAGGCATTTTTGTCTAACCAAGAAAGGGAATAGTTATTTCAGAATCTATAATCCATACACATAGCAGGAAGTTTGATTAAATGTCAGAACTGATTATCTGATATCTGAAACAATGTAGAGTTGAAAGAAAAAATAAGATATATTTAGTTTAAAATGCAAAGGATATTTTTTATGAATAGTAGAATGATCTATCATTTATTTCAGGGACACTCAATAACTACTCTTTTGCTTTCAAAAATTATATGCAAATACATTTATGACATGTTATTAATCATATAAGATACAGGTTTTGAAGAATTTAACTTTATTTGAAATCAATATAGAATATTGAAAAAAAAGTCTTGTATTATGTCCCAAAGACCTGGTTATGAATCTCAGTTCTTTTATTTGCTATATGTCTTCCACAATTCCTCTACCATTTTTGTTGGCTGTTATAGATAGAGACTCCTAGTTGTTGGTCTATTTGTTCAGTTGAGAGGATTTGCCATGGTTTTCTTTCATTATTTATTTGTCTGTTTTTTTTTTTTTTTTTTTTTTGCCTTTTGTTACTAAGTATGTTAAGGTTATCACATGAATTTGTGAACTGGGTGGGGGGAAGTAGGGAAGCAAATAAAAAAAAGTTTTATGATTTTCTGATTCTTATCCAGTCTATTTCCATTTATCTAATTTTATATTACTTAAGTTAATACCAAATATTTTGAAAATGGATGCTTTATAAAGTTAAGGCTATACATATTATTTTCCCTTCATTACAAAGTTTCCCCCAATATTCCCCTTGAAATTCTACAAAATTTATTCTACTGAATGAATTTTACTATGATTTTATCAAGGTCTTTACTCCCACCAATTTTTTTTTTGCTATGTGACTATTTCTGCAATTTCATTTAGGTTTCATTACACACACCCCTACACACATACACCCCCCACATATATATATATATATGTATATATGATATGACCATATATTGTTTGATAGCATTTGATCTTCAATTCTGATTTATCTAGTACTTTATTTTTGATACATGTAAATTTACCTGTAAATTGTTACAGGAGCCACCCGCTAGTGACTTCTGGGGATCTAATTCTGACAAGCAGAATAGAATCCTACATGTGAGAGACTGATAACAATACAAGAAGATAGAGGTAGTTGCATTATCTCACCTCTCTCCTTTTCCCTCTTGCCTCAGATTTATTTTATTCCCAATTCACAAGCAACATCTGCATCAGTAAAGGCTGATGTGCAATTCCTTCAAGTGCGTTATGACTCATAGTTGTGGGAGCTTTCAGAGAATCAACTTGCTCCTTCACTCTTAGGCATGGTCCTTAACAGTAAATTACATGCAATTTTTCAATTACATGTCAATTTAATTATTACAACTCAAAATTTGAATTCCTTTCTCCCTCTCATACTTTTATCACCCCTAAGATGGCTAATAATTTGATATAGGTTACATATTTGTAGACATGTAAACATTTTTCTATATTACTCATGTTGTGAAAAAAGATAAGCCAAAAATGTGAAAAAAATAGTATACTTGAACTGCATTCAGATTCCATCAATTCTTTCTCTGAATGGGGATAATATGTTTCATCATGAGTCCTTCTGAATTGTCTTGGATCGAATTATTGTGGAGAAGTTATCATTTATAATTGATAATCATTCAATATTGCTGTTAATGTATACAATATTCTCGTTTTTCTTAGTTCACTTTGCATCAATTCATGGAAGTTTTCCAGATTTTTTTTTTCTAAAATTAGCCTGTCACTTCTTGTAGCATAATAGTGTTTATCTAGATTAATTTAACACATGTTCAGCCATTCCTTAATTATTGGTCATGCCTTTGATTTCCAATTCTGTTACCACAAAAAAGGTTGCAATAAATATTTTTTATACCAAAAAGTCATTTCTCTGTTTTGTTTTGTAGTGATATTTTTAGGTCAAAGAGTAAGAATGTTTCTTTTTAGGCATCATTCCAAATAACTTTCCAGAGTGATTGGATCAACCCACAACTTCACCAACAATGCATTAGTGTTCATATCTTTCACATATACCATCCAACATTTATTATTTTTCTTTTCTATTGTGTTAGCCATTTTGATAGGTATGAGGTAATACTTCAGAGATGTTTAATTTGCATTTTTCTAACCAAAAGTAATTTTTGAACAATTTTTATATGCTTATAGATACCTTTAATTTCTTCATCTGAAAACTGCTTGTTCATATACTTGGACCATTTATCAAATGGATAATGACTTATGTTCTTCTAACTTTGATTCAGTATTCTGTATATTTGAGAAATGAGGCCTTTATCAGATATACTTGCTGTAAAAAGCACTTCCCATCCTTCTGTTTTCCATTTAATCTTGGTTGCATTAGTTTTATTTGTGCAAAAACTTTCTAATTTAATATAATTTAAATGATCAACCTGACATTTTATAATACTATATATATTTTGTTGAGTTATAAATTATTTCCTTATCTATAAATCTGACCAGTAAAAGATTCCATACTTTCCTAATTTGTCATATCATTCTTTATGTTTAAATACCATTTAGACCTTAGCTTGTGTATGGTGGGAAATATTCATCTATACCTAAATTTTTGACATACTGTTTTTCAGTTTTCCTAATAGTTTTTTTAATGGTGAATTATTATCCAAGAATCTGAAGCCTTTGCATTTATTAAATATGAGATTATTATGAGTTTATTATTATGACTCATGTACCTAATCTCTTTCATTGATCTACCATTCTATTTCTTAGTCAATATGAGAGAGTTTTGCCTATTTTCATTGTATAACATAGTTTGAAACATGGAATTTCTAGATTACTTCTTTCATGTTTTGTTCCTATTAATTTCCCTTGATATTTTTGCCCTTTTAAAAATATGAAGTTGATTATTTTTCCACCTCTATAAAATATTTTTGATAGCTTAATTTATTGGCAATGAATGAGTAAATTAATTTAGGTAAAATTTTCAGTTTTGTTATATTGTTTTAGTATACCAATGAGAAATTGATACTTATTAATTTAAATAATAATTAATCAATAATTGATTATTTTAAAATATATATTAAAATTGTTTATATCTCACTTTATTTCTGTGAACAACATTTTGTAGTTGTTTTCATGTAGCTCCTGAATTTGTCTTGGCAGGTAAATGATTAACTACTTTATAGGTCCTACAGTTTTATAACTAGTACTGCTCTCTCTTTTTTAAAATTCTTGCTGCTGAGCATTTTGGTACTATAGAATTGCTGATGATTTTTGTGGATTTATTTTATATCTTGCAACTTTGCCAAAGTTGTTAATTAGTTTCATGTATTTTTTTTAAGTTTATCCTTTAGGATTCTCTAAGTACAGGATCATATCATCTGTTAAGAGTGGCAGTTTTGTTTCCTCCTTACTTATTCTGATGCTTTCAATTTATGTTTCATATTATTATACCTAATAATTCTACTAAAATATTGAATAGTAATAACAATAATAATAATATACATCCTTGCTTCACCCATGCTTTTATTGAGAAAGCTTTGGTTAATATCCATTACAGATACTTACCATGTAAAGGAAAATACCATTTATTTCTATACTCACTAGTCTTTTTAATAGGAATGGAAGCCATATTTTGTCAATTTTTTTCTGTATTTAGTGAGATAATCATATGATTTCTGGTTTTTTAAAATTTATTTGGAAAATTTTGCTTATAGTTTTCCTAATATCAAATCAAGGCTACATTCCTGGCACAAAATATGACTAAATACAAGTATTTTTTTAACAATTGTATTTTTTTGCGTCTATATTTATTAGAGAAATTTCTCTATATTTTTCCTTCTCTACTTCAGCTCTTCCTTGTTTGGGACAATATTTATGTCATAAAATGTGTTTCTTAAGACTTCTCCAAATATTTTTGCCAAATAGTTTATTTACTATTAGAATCAATTGTTCTCTGTATGTTTGATAGGATTCATTTGGGAGACCACCTGATTCTAAGGATTTCTTCTTATGAAGTTTATTGATGGCTTTTGCTAAGATTAGGTTAATTAAGTATTCTATTTCCTCTTTGTCAATATAGAAAATTTATATATTTTCTAAATATTTATTGATTTTGCTTAGATATTCAAATTTATTGGCATATAAATGGTCCTAATCTTAGTAGCATTGACTATGTGCAAAAACTGCTTATTTAATATAATCAAAATTATTCATTTTGCATTTCTTAATATTCTCTATGTCCTGTTTGGTCATAACTTTTTCCCCCTTCTCCATTGATCTAACAGAGTAAATTATTCTGAAATCTCCTAATTTGTTTATGGTATCACCCTTTATGTCTAAATGATGTACCTATTTTGAATTTATCTTGGTATATTTGATGGGACCTTGTTCTATGTCTAATTTCTACCATACAGTTTTCCAGTTTTCTGAGAAATTTTTGTCAAATATTGAATTCTTATACCAGGAGCTGAAGTTTTTTGGTTTATCAAACAGTAGAGTACTATAGTCATTGAATTTTGGGTATTGTGTACTTAACCTTTTCCATTGATCCACACTCAATTTCTTACATAGTACCAAATAGTTTTGATGATTGTCCAGTAGAATGCATTTTCAAAGGATATTCCACGTAACTTTAAAGAAGTGATAGAATTTCATTTAATGGTTAAGACCTGGAACTTTTAATAATATTTTAGATATGGTATATGATGGAAACTTAAAGCATAGCATGTCATTTTTAATCTACAGAAGCTTTTACTTTATAATGTTTAAAATGTGTGGGTGGAGATTGGATGATATAAGTAAAATTTTCAGAATAATAAAAATTCATGAGTCAGAAATAATAAGATCCGGAAAAGTGTTCCCAGATTATAATTAGTTGCTATGAATTTCATGTTAATATCATTGTCATTTTTTATGTAATATATCATTACTCTTTCCATTTCTTAATTCACATTTTTCACTGTGATATTTATTCTTGAACATACTTGAAGTCCATTGCTCTTATGCTATATTGGCAGTAGGCCATTTCTGACAGGCAATACCAGCCAACAGGTTTTCTAGTTCATCTCAGTGTGGTTGTGATTTTAGCAAGCCCAGTGCATCTACAATGAGTAAGACCATTTCATTCTTATTTTTATTTCTCTCCCAGTCGAAGTTCTTTCCCAAAGAGTAAATATAAAGTTATGCTATTGCACTCAACTACTTGCTGCATCTGAATTCCAGCGTTCCCAAATGACTTTTTCAATATATTTCACATATTCACAGACATCTCAACCACAGTTTATAGACATAGAAACTATAAACTCTCTGTGATTTGTATATTTGTACTTTCTGTATGTGTATGCAGGTGAAGACCTAAATTTCCTATAGACTGAGTAAATATATATATATATATATATGTACATATATACACACATGCATACATATACATACAAATACGTATGCATGTGTATAAATATACACATATACATAATTTCAATTAAATGTAAATTAGTATTTATTATCTATCATGCCTGATACTGTGTTACAAAAAACAAAAATGAAACTATTTCTATCCTCAAGGAGCATATGGGGAAATATGTACTTAAGCAAAGAAATAGCAGATTCATATCACTTTTTAGAGAAGATATTATAAGCATCTCAAAGTCAACACATCCAGAAATAAACTCATGACTTTTCCTCCTAAATCCACCTTTTTATTTTTACTTTTTGGGAGTCAGGATATTATAAAGTAATTAATTACCTATGTTTGCAATCTCAGAATAGTCCTCCTTTTTTCAATATTCTTCTCCATCCTGCCTATATACATTCACTTTTCAAGTTTCATGAATTATATCACCACAAAATCTGTGGTATTTCCCCTTACTCCCACTTACTATCGAACGTTTTCAAAATTTCATGATGTTTTCATCTAGGCAGACAATTTTATACACACATATTGCATGCTTAAATTTTCAGAGTATATAGGTATATGTATATATTTAAACAAATACACATGTGAATGTTTACATACATGTCAATTACATAATATAACACACTATATATTATATAGTATGTGTGTATTGTTATATGCCTATCTGTTGAAATTAATTTTTCTTTCTCTTTTTTCTCAATAAGTTGTGGGCAAAAAGGAATAATAATATATGAAAAATATATGGATTCATATTCTTTATTTTAAAAACATTTTAATTTAAAGTTTTTAGTTCTGTATTTTATCTTCTATCTCTCTTCCCCCTCCCTCGATAGCAAGTAATCAGATGTTATATATGTTCAATAATGTAAACTATTTCTGTATTAGTAATTTTCTACAAGAAGAGATGCAAAACTTTAGGATGAGAACACCGTATTGTTAATTCTGACTATTTGTTTTATGTTGTTTATAAGACTTCATGAAGAATAAGGATAATGCTAAATGTGTATAATATAAAACAAAGCATATCAGAACTATCAAAAAAAGTTTCTGTTAGCTTCTTTGATATGTTTTTCTCTTTAACCCATCCTTCAAAATTAGCAGCCAAATTGATGTTGCTACAGCTTACATATTATCACGCAATATTCCTGCTGAAAAATGCAACCCCTCTATTTTGAAAATATATCTCTTTAAAATTCTGGCTCCTGTCAAACTTTTAAAGCTAATTAATCACTTTTCTTTTTTGATGTATTTTGTCACAGCTAATCAAACATACTTTAACTTCCTAAACTATACTGTTCTATCTCTCTAATCCCTGTCCTTTTTTCAAAGTCTGCATTTTCTATGCTGTCTCTTTGAATATCTAATCCACTACTCTCCTTAAACTGTTTTCTAAATTTTTCATTTTAATGCTTTATTGATAATTATATATCATTATACTTTCCCCCAACACCTCTCATTTCCCCCTCCCAAAGACTTATTCTACACTGCAATTAATATTATAATAAACAATTTTTACCAATGTTGTGATATATAAGATAAATTCACATAAATCATCAACATTTCTTTATATGAGTAACAAAGCCTAGAAGTAAGAGATATAAAAAGAATGACCATTTAAAATAATTATAAAGAACATAAAATCCTTGGGAGTCTGCCTGCCAAGGCAAACCGAGGAACAATTGCAAAATACTTTTTAACAAAAATCAAGTCAGTTCTAAATAACTGGAAAAACATCAACAGCTCCTGGGTAGGCTAAGCCAGCATGATAAAAATGATGGCTCTGTCTAAACTAATTTACTTATTTAGTGTCATATCAACCAAAATATCAACAAATTATGTGATAGAGCTAGAAAAAATAATTTTAAAATTTATCTGGAACAAAATGGGCAAGAATATCAAGGGGATTCATGAAAATTAAATACAAGAAGGTGATGTGGCAATAACCCTTCTCAAACTATATTATGAAGCAGTAATCATCAAAACTAACTGTCACTGGCTAAGGAATAGAGTGGGAACAAGTGAAATAGATCTGGTATACATTTTACAGTAGTCATTGACAATAGTAATATCAGGTTTGATAAATCCAAAGACCCCAGCTTTTCAAACAAGAATTTACTATTTGACAAAAACTGCTTGCAACACTGGAACACAATGAAACACAACTAGGTATAAAATAACATTATCACACAACATACGAAAATGAGGTCTAAGTGGATTCATGATTTAGACACAAAGGGTTACACCAAAAGCAAATCAGAACACAAAGGAATGGTGTGGCTGTCAGATTTATGGGGAGGGGAAGAGTTCAAGATAAAGCAAGATATGGCTTTATGAAATGTAAAATAAATAACTTTGATTGTACTAAATTAAAAATCTTTTGAACAACAAAAATCAGTACAAGATTAGAAGGAAAGTAGAAAGCTGGGAAACAATCTTTATACCAAGTATGTCTGGTAAAGGTCTCTTTTCTCAAATATACGGAGAACTGAGTCAAATTTATAAGAACACAAAGCATATGCCAATTTATAAATGGCCAAAGGATATCAAGTCAGTTTTCAGCTGAAGAAATCAAAGCTATCAATAAGCATGTGAAGAAGTGCTCTGAATCACTATTGATTAGAGAAATGCAAAATAAAACAACTCAAACTCCCTACCATCTTTGGAAGATGGGAGTAGGGAAAATGGAACTCAAAATCTTATAAAAATAAAATGAATGCTAAAAAAATTTTGGACATGTAACTGGGGAAAACATTAACATTTTAAAATGAAACAAGAACATATATATGCATATATATGCATGTTTATGTGTACAACTATACTTAGAAGAAAAGGAAAAATAGAAAAATAAAAGAAAAAATCATAATTCTGAATAATTACAATGAAAAAGCCAGAAAATATACACTATATGTTATGGAAATGTGTTTCTCACATCTCTTATTGTAAGATTAGTTTAATATTTATAATCTTGCAACATTCGCATTTTTAATAATTGTTCTATTTAAATTATTTCAGTAATTATTTATACTGTTAAAGATTCTGCTTATATATGCATTAGAAATATACTTGTATATCTTTTTTTTTCAATTGAAAAATGACTGCATATCTTAAACTATAAGCCTATTATAAAATGTATGGGTTTAGATATTTTGGTGACATAATTTTCTTATTTTCAAAATGTTTCCTAAAATGGTTATCTAATTCAAAGTTTTACCAAATACACCTTGCTTCCTTACCCGGAGATTGCTTCACCCTGAAATCATTGGACTTACACCTTGTTGCATTCCTTTCATGCCAACTTTTTTTAATATGGAATGAGCATTGGTATGCTGTGAAATTTTTAAAAATTGTTTCTAGGATAAAATATGTGCATGTAGCATTTTTGAATTTAATACAAATATTAATATTTTCTTCATCACATTCTAAAATATATTATCAAGAAAACAATAAATATAGCCTAGATTTGAACTATTTAATAGGAAAATAATTCAAGACATTTCAGAAATGATGAAAATTGCTATCCATCTCAAAAGAAAGGAAGGAGTCCGAATGCATATCAAAATATACTTTTAAAAATATTTGGGCTTTTTGGGAATGCATTTTTCCAAATAACTGAAATAAGAATATGTTTTCCATAATTTCACATGTAAAGCCTATATAACATTTTTTGTTATCTCAAGGAGGAAAGAGGAAAAGAGGAGAGGGAAAGAATTTAGAACTCAAAATTTAGCAATGATGAAAGTTAAAGTTGTTTTACTTTGGGAAAATAAAGCACTAAATGCATTTTTAAAAGAAAAAATAAAATGAATGAAAGAGTGGGCATGGAAGATGAATCAATCTTTTGAAAAATATAGAATAGAATGGGATTATCTGAATAAGTAATCTAACAACCAGTAGAATTGAGGTTACTTCATCATATGATCTTGTCAGAACCAGTTACAGATTTTCTCAACATTCATTCAGCAGCACAGATGTAGGCACAATGCTGACAAATGTTGGGAGTGATCCAAGGATGAGGCCTTACTAAGTGTAATCAGCAATATTATGTAATCTGTGAATTTATAAAAATGACAATAGCAAATTTAAATGGTTCACCCAGAAGTCAAGAGCGAAAGAAGAGGAGAGACTGGCTAGTGGAAGGGGCATAGAATTGGAGAGAATAGAGAAGTCAAGGACCTGGGGCCTTAGTATGAGTGAAAAGTATTACTTTCCCCTGATTCCCTCTGTGACTTCCATTTTCTGCTACCATTCCTCCTTGCTGTCCTTATTGAAGCATTAAACAGATCTGAGTTTGATATGAAATTGAGCTCTGTTCCAAGCTCATGCCTTGGTTTGCACCACATGATGAGCTTATCTTGTTTGGATTCTTTATAGCTTAGACTTTTGAATCAGCTAAAAAAAATTATCTCTTGTACCTCATTCCTATTTTTTAAGATATGATAAGCTGTGAGGAATGCAGAAAACATCTGGACCTTCTTTTCATTGGTAATATGACCAGAAATTACATGAGACTTTTTCTAAGTTCCTTAGGTGTTCATAATTTTTAATAATAAAATTTGTATTTTGTATTTATGTTACATTTAGTTGTCTTCACCCATTGTATTTCTTTTAGCAGTTTGAGAAAGGATTGTTTTGTTTTTTGCATCCTCAGTAACTAGCACAATAACTAGGCAATAATATCTATTTGTTCAATTAAACTGATTTAATTTAATTCAATTTGTAAACAAAAGATATAAAATAAAACATTATAATTTTCAAAAAGAGACTACATTTCTTTTAAAAAGGAACATCTAAGGTATGAATAGAAGGAAGCTAGCTAGGAGAAATTTCAGTGAAAAGTACATTCCAAACATGAGAGATCATTTGTACAAATGTGTGCTGGTGGGATATAGAACATCATGATGGAGAAAATCAACCAGGCTAATTTTACCACAATGAAGAATGTATAAAAGGACATAATTTGAAATAATTCTGAAAAGATAAGTGAAAGAAAGATTATGGAGAGCTTTAAATTCATACAGGGGGATGTTATATTTTATCCTAGAGGCAATAGAGATTGATTGAAAGACTTTAAGTATGGAGAGGTAAGATTTTTTTTTAATATATCAATATAGCAGTTAATTCAATATACTTTCCTCAATCTTCATTCTTTTTAAACTCTCTTCAATCTTGGATGCCATTGATCACCTTCTTTGACTTAATATTCATTTCTCTATATGGTTTTGGGGATGCCACTTCCAATATCTGTCTTGAAGTTCAAATTCATTTCTCCAAATGCTTTTGAGACATCTCAGATTGGGATGTCCAGTAGAAATCTTAAACTAAAAACTTCTAAAAGAGAAATAATTATCTTTCCTCCTAAACTCTTTCTTTCTTCTATTTTCCCTAAAAGACTATTACTTTTTTTTTAAGGAAGCCTTTTCTAATCCATCAAAATTATATTGTCTCCTCCTCCCTCCTAATTATTTCCTATACATCTTGTGAATAATTTGGTTTTGTATCTGGGTTACCTCCCCAATTGAATGGCAAGGTCTTTCAGGTCAGAGACAAGGCTTTTGCTCCTTTTTTGTAACGCCAATACTTAGCACAGTATTTGACACATAGTAAGCTCTTAACAGATATTTAGTAAGATCTTAACAGACATTTATTGATTTAAATTATGTGGCATAATAGAGTGCTGGGCTTAGTCAGAAAGATTTGAGTTTGAATTCTGTCTGAGATGCTAGTTCCCTATTTAATTCATTCCTAATGTGAGGTTTTCAGAACCATGAGCCCTCTTCCATCCTTTAATGACTCTGTATCAATTCTTCCCCTGTATCTCATGCATATGTTATTACTATTTTTATCTTTTCTTAGACAGTTTTGCTTTTTAGAATCAGATCACACGGGGGGTGGAGCCATGGTGGCGGAGATCAGACAGGATTCTCTGTAACCTCCTCTAACCTCCCCTCAAACCAACAAAATATGAAGCCTCTAGACTGATTCTGAAGCAAAAAAATCCACAATATCCGGAGAACAACACGATTCTAGAAGAAGATACTCTGGAATAACCTCAAAACAGGTCTGTTTTAATGGGGTAGGGGGTGGCCTACTGAACCCAGACTGCAGCACAGGGAGACCGGGGCAGGGAGCTGGAGCAGGGAGCTGGAACAGGAGTCAGAACAGGAGTGGGAGCGTTGTGCTTTTCACACACCTGGGAGTCTTCTGCGAGCCTCTTGGAACAATTTGTCCTGATTGTGGGCAGGTGGTTTGGAGGGTCTGCCTTTTGAGGGGGATAGATTGTGAACCACTGAACCCCTGATGAGCATCGTAACTAGCTGCCATTACACAGCACCTTAAAGCAATCAATCAAACAACAGGTCTGATAAGCACCAGAAATAATTCAATCAGCGGAGCTGCCCAGCCCCTGACATAATTCAATCAGCAGAACTGCCCAGTTCCTGAAATAACTCAATCAGCAGAACTGCCCCAGGGCAAATTAAAGCAGCTGTCCCACCTTTGCCCTAAACAGACCTCACACCTTTAAAAAAAAATGAATAAAAAACCAAAAAGAGCTCTCACCATAGACAACTTTTATGGAGAGAGGGAAGAAGAGACCTCAAATCCTGAGGTCCCTAAAGGTAAAGCAACTCCAGAAAAAGCCCCAAAGAGAGACATAAATTGGTCTCCATGTCACAAGGCTTTCTTTGAAGATTGCATAAAAAATCTTAAAAGAGAGTTAGAAGAAACATGGGGAAACGAAATGAGATCACTGCAAAATAAAATAGAAAAAATGGAAAAAGAATGCAGTGAACAAAAAAATGTAATTGGTGAATTGCAAAAGGAACTAAAAACAGTAACTGAAGAAAATAATACATTAAAAATTAGAATCGAACAACTGGAAATTAATGACTCATCAAGACTTCAAGAATCAGTTGAACAAAAACAAAAAAATGAAAAGATAGAGAAAAACATGAAATATCTCCTAGGAAAAACAATTGACCTGGAAAATAGATCTAGGAGAGACAATCTAAGGATTATAGGGCTTCCTGAAAGCCATGATGAAAAAAAGAACCTGGACACTAACTTCCAGGAAATCATAAAAGAAAACTGCCCTGATATTTTACACCCAGAAGGCAAAATACTCCTTGAAACAATCCACCGATCACCTCCTGAAAGAAACCCAAAAATTGAGTCCCCCAGAAATATCGTGGCTAAATTCCAGAACTATCATACCAAGGAAAAGATATTACAAGAAGCCAGAAAGAAACAATTTAAATATCGGGGAGCTACAATTAGGATCACACAGGACCTAGCAGCTTCTACTTTGAAGGATTGAAGGGACTGGAATCAGATATTCCGAAGGGCAAAGGAACTTGGATTACAGCCAAGAATAAGTTACCCAGCTAGAATGAGCATTATCTTCCAGGGAAGAAGATGGTCTTTCAATGATATAGGAGAATTTCACCTATTTCTACTGAAAAGACCAGAACTGAACAAAAAATTTGATCTACAAACACAGAACACAAGAGAAACATAAAAAGGTAACAAGAAAAAATAACTCTTGAGAACTATGTTTATGTTATAGATACTTATAGAATGAGGGTTGATTTTATGAATTGATTATTACATTATGATTATGATATGATTACTGTGATTTTATGATTATTATCATATGATTACTGTGATTTTATGATTATTATGATGTTTATTGTGATTTTATGAATCTTATGATATGATAAACTGAAAAAGAAATTAGAGGTAGAAAAGGGATAACACTGGAAGAAGAGGAAAAGGAGGTAAAATAAGGGAAATTACATCTCATGTAGAGGCAAAGAAAACCTATAATGATTGAGGGGAGAAAAGGGAGGGGAATGAGAATTGGGTTAATCTCCATCTCATCAGATTTGGCTCAGAGGGAATAATAGACGTACTTATAAGGAAACTGGAGGGAAAGGGGGGAAAAAGGGGTGTGTGGGGCTCTAAAGGGGAAGGATTGTTTGAGGGAAGTGGTTTTCAAAAGCAAAATAGTAGGGAGGAGGGAAAGGGGATAAGAAAGAGAAAAGCATAAGTTAGGGTAAATAAGATGACAGGAAATACAGAATTAGTTATTTTAACTGTGAATGTGAATGGAATGAACTCTCCCTTAAAGCAGAAGCAGATAGCAGAGTGGATTAAAAAACAGAATCCAACAATATGTTGTATACAAGAAACACATCTAAAACATAGAAATACATACAGGGTGAAGGTAAAAGGCTGGAGCAGAATCTATTATGCTTCAGGTGAACAAAAAAAAGCAGGGGTAGCAATCCTGATCTCAGACCAAGTAAAAGCAAAGATAGACTTAATTAAAAGAGACAAAGAAGGAAATTATATCTTCCTAAAGGGTACCATAGATGATGAAGCAATATCAATACTAAACATATATGCACCAAGTGGTATAGCATGGAAATTCCTAGAGGAAAAGTTCAGAGAGATGCAAGAAGAAATAGACAGCAAAACTATAATAGTGGGGGATCTCAACCTCCCTCTCTCAGAACTTGATAAATCAAACCACAAAATAAATAAGAAAGAAGTTAAGGAGGTAAACAAAATGTTAGAAAAGTTAGGTATGATAGATCTTTGGAGGAAATTAAATGGAGACAGAAAGGAGTTTACTTTTTTCTCAGCAGTCTATGGAACTTATACAAAAATTGACCATGTGCTAGGATACAAAAACCTCAAAATCAAATGCAGGAAGGCAGAAATAATAAATGCATTTTTTTTCAGATCATGACGGAATAAAAATCACATGCAATATAAGGCCAGGAGAAAATAGACCAAAAACCAATTGGAAACTAAATAATTTTATTCTAAAGAATGAATGGGTGAAACAGCAAATTACAGACACAATTACTAATTTCATTCAAGAGAATGACAATAATGAGACCACATACCAAAATTTGTGGGATACAGCCAAAGGGGTAATAAGGGGAAATTTTATATCTCTAGATGCTTATTTGCATAAAATAGAAAAAGAGAAAATCAATGAATTGGGCTTGCAACTAAAAAAGCTAGAGAAAGAACAAATTAAAAACCCCCAATCAAATACCAAACTT
>JAJPUD010001817.1:347341-380425 GCA_023553655.1 Myrmecobius fasciatus
CTATTTTGTTGGTTTTTTCATAAAACCAACAAAATAGATAAACCTCTAGTTAATTTAATTAGAAAAAGGAAAGAGGAAAATCAAATTGTTAGTCTCAAGAATCAGATCACACTCAAGTCAGCCTCAGTCTATATTCTGAGGTACATAATTATTGATGTCAATCTTAAATATAAGGGTATACATTTCCATGAACCACACACATAAACAATTTGTCTATGTTGAATTCTTTGAAATTAATCTTTGATACTGAATTTTATATGTTAAATTTTTTAAAGAGTTCAGGTTTGGCTGAAAGTCCTAAAAATCTACAAATTCATTCAATGTCCATTTTTTTATTCACTATTATGGATAATTTTACTGAATATAATATTTTAGACAGTTGGCCTAGTTCTTTTGATTGCCAGTATATATTATTTCAGGACGTAGAGTCTTTTTTCATGACTGCTGACAAGTCCTGTATAATTCTATATGCCTCTGCGTATTTGAATTGTTTTCTTTTTGTTTCTTATAAATTTTTTTCTTTGATCTGGAGGTTTCATACAGTGTAATAATATTCCTACGTTCGTTTTTTTTTTTTTCTGTAATTAATCTCTTTGAGGTGGTGATAGGCTTTTTTTTTTCCTATTTCTACTTTTCCCTCCTGTTCTATTACTCCAGGGCAATGTTCATTGATTATTTCTTGCATTATTTTGTCAAGATTCTTTTTTTTTTGTTGGTCATATCTTTCAGATAGTCAATTATTTTTATGTTTTCTCTTTTTTATTTCTTCTCTAGTTCTGTTGTTTTTCTCCTAAATGTTTCACCTGTTAGTCTATTTTTTCTTCTTTATAATTTGTTTTGTTATTTATTGATCTCTTATAGCTTCACTGGTTTGCCCTTACCCAATTCTAATTTTGAAAGAATTGTTTTCATTTTTAAAGACTTTGTATCTTTTTTTTCTAGTTGATTATCTTTTTTTCCATAAATTTCTTGTTTTTCTTGGATTTTTTTTTTACTGAATTAGCTTTCTCTCAATCTCTCTCACTTGATTTTAAAAGTCTTTTCTGAGTTCTTTAAATTCTCTCTGGCTAGGGAAACATTTAATATTACTCCTCGGGGTAAAAAAAGAGTTTTTTACTTTACTGTCCTCCTTTGAAGTTGAACCCAGTCTTCCCTATTACCATTTTTATGGCTGGTTTCTTTCTTTTTTGCTACTTCTTTTTTTTAGTTTATTTATTCTTAATACACATTGTTTTATGAGTTATGTTGGGAAAGAAAAATCAAAAAAGGGAAAAAGTATTGGAGAGAAAACAAAAATTTTAAAAAAATTAAAAAAAAAAAGAAGTGAGCATAGCATGTTTTGATTTACATTCAGTCTCCTTAGTTCTTTTTTTGGGTTGCAGATGACATTTTCTGTCCAAAATCTATTGGGATTGCTTTGAATCATTGAACTACTGAAAAGAACAAGTCTTTCATAGTTGATCATTGCATATTCTTGCTGGTATTCTGTACAATGTATTCCTGGCTCTGCTTGTTTCATTCAGCATCAATTCATGTAAATCTTTCCAGACCTTTCTAAAATCAGCTTGCTCAACATTTTAAAATAGAACAATAATGTTCCATTACCTTCATATACCACAGACAAACTGCAGAATTTATCAAGCTTTAGCTGAAGTAAAAAAAAAAAAAAAACAGGGCTAGTGATTCTGATCTCAGATAAAGCAAGTAAAAGTAAAAAAAAATAGATATTATTAAAAGAGATAAGGAAGTAAAATACAACTTGATGAAGGATACGATGAAAAGATGAAAATATTAAATTCAATACAACTCTATCCCTCAAATGAAGCTACACAATTCCCCTAAATATATCTTCATTTCCTTTGTTCTCTATAAAAATGATTTGAAAAACTTATTTTATCAGAGATTCTAAACCTGTCATCTGTGAACTTTTAAAAGTATTTTGATAATATTTGAATATAATTGCTTTTCTTTTATAATAATATATTTTGCTGATTTAAAAAAATGCATTATATGTATAAGTGGTCCAAAAGTTTCACTAGACTACAAATGTTGTTCATGACCCAAAACAGTTATGCAGTTCTGACTTAGACCTTTAATGACTGGATACATATGCTTCAACTACATCAAAATGATTAAATTCTTTGCTTCTCATTCTTATTGATTTTGTCTTTACTCTTACACCTCAGAAATTGTGTAATATTTACAAAGCATACCTGAAAAGGCCTTTACATAGTCTTCTGGATGTAAAAAATATACCATTCAAATAAATAATCTATGAAATAGAATTCCCAAATTTTTAAGGAGAAATAGAGATGTAGGAAAATGCATGTGGACAGTATTCTCAGCATTCTACACACATCTACATTCACCTACAGATCTAGAAATGAGCTTTAATAACAACATTATTGGGTTCTTCTAAGGTGGATTATTGTGAGGCTGGATTTAGTACCTTAGTTAAGAAGAAATATTCATAAAAAGGTGTCAAATACATTCACATTGAGATAGGACCTATTTGGTCCTTTGAACCCCCAAAGTGTTAGGACTTTTTTTCCTCTTTTCTCTTCTTACCTCTCTCTCTCTCTCTCTCTCTCTCTCTCTCTCTCTCTCTCTCTCTCTCTCTCTCATTATTTTTCTCTGATTTTCTATATCTCTCAGTATCTCTGTGACTCTTTTTTGTTTCTGTCTCCATCTGTCTGTCTGTCTCTTGGTCTCTTTGTGTATCTATCCATTTGTCAGTCTCTCCCTCTCCCTTCCTCTTAGTCTTCCTCCTTTATTCCCCCATTTCTCTCTCTCTCTCTCTTTCACCTTCCTTCTCTCTTTTTCTTTCTGTCTTTGAAATAAGTTGCATAGGTTTTGTAAAGTTATCTCTAAAAAAATTAAGAGATTTAAGTGTTCTTAAATATATAACATACCAGTATCTTGCATAATAAAGATTAACTAGGAAAACAGGAAAATGATGAATTAATGGCCAATTTTCCCAAGATACTTTCTCTTCCAGGGTTTGACTATTTGATGGAATGGTTCCTGATTCTGTGAGGCTTTTTTAGAGATTTAATCCATCTCCATGATATCGATAGCCATTTGTTATGAATAATATTCTGACTTTTGACTCATAACTCACAGGAAATCAACTAGCTATTAGATACTTAAGATATGATTATTAATTACATAGGTATTAGAGAAACTACAAACTTGGACAGCTATTGGTATTCTAAATATGAAAACTTTATTTAATTAAAAAAAAAGTAGACACTGTCCTGAAGGAATTGAATTATTCTAACCCCGGGATTCTCATTGTAACACGTTTTGCATTTAAATGGATAGTTCTTGGATTCTTCATAGAAAAGTAAAAAAAAAAAATACTTAGAATAGGTTTTGTTGTTTATTCAAAGGATACAAGAAGCACAATTTTAGGTAATGAGTTAGTTGTTTATTGCAGTGCTTCTTATACTTCCAAATAAGGTAATAGCTTTGTGATCTTATGCTCTATATATTTCATATGAGAATCAAAACCCATAAAGGTATTCCCATCATATGCACTTCTTTGTTTTTCCATAAGTTTATCACAAAGGATCCACCCAATATGCCAGATGCTTTTTTGACTTTCTCTTGCCATCACAGAGATAGTAATGGAACACACTGGCTTTCCATTGTTTTTCTCTCACCCTCACTATGTGAATAAGCTATCTGCTTTTTCATTCAATTATTTAATTTGCTATAACATTTATTATTCCTCTCCTTTATAATATGCTAAAGCACACTCACATATACCACAGGTCTCTCTATAGCCTTCTAAGTGATACTTAGCATTCATAAAATGACCATTAAAATACTTGGAACTTATGAACCAACATCAGTTGCAGACAATGAGCAGTCAGAAAAATTTTACAAATAACTTCAAAATTAAAATAAATAAAAGTTGGTGTTCAAATTAAATAGAAAGATTTATATTGGGATACAGTTCGGAAAAAAGAAATTGATAATAAGAAATGAAAGAGGTCAAATGCTTATAGATTCAATATTTCAATTAATCAATTAACACCAACTATTGCGCAAATACTATGTGCCAGGCAATGTGCTATGCACTAGATTAAATGGAAATTTCACACCTATTCTTCAGGAATAGTTTTGTTATTGTTTTGTTTTAGAAAAAAGCATTGGGGTACGGGGCATGATTAGTATAAAATAAAAACAGGGAAAAATTAAACTAATCATATCTCAACAAACCTGAAGATAGAAGTTGTTTGATAGAAGAGTTATTTTCTCCTTAATAAGTATTCCATATTTTTCACAATAAAAATTCACAAAAGCAAAAATCAAATTTAATTCAAAATTAAGTGAATTAAAATGAGATTTATTTTAAAAAGGATATGATGTATGACTAAACCAACTCTAAAATGACACTGGGCAGCTAGGTGCACAATGGATAGAGCACCAGCCCTGAAGTCAGAAGGACCTGAGTTCAAATCTTTTCTCAGACACTTAATACTTTCCTAGCTGTGTAACCCTGGGCAAGTCACTTAACCCCAATTGCCTCAGCAAAAAAAAATGACCTGTTCATTTGAATTATGAATATAAAAGTTGAAAAATGGATGAAGGAAAGCATGTGGAGACTTTCTTTCCCCAGTCTCACAATTGCTATTAAAGTTTTTCAGAGAGATATTGACTTTCTTCTGAGAGACATATCATGTATTCTGAACAGTGTGTAAGAGAGCTTGCCTTTTGTGAGTTCTTACAAATACTCTGTTAGGTAAGCATGCATTTATAATTTGGACTACATGGCCAGCACCTCCGGCTTGTGTTTTCTTCACTAATTTAACAATTAGAAGACCAGCCTCCTGGCTGGTCTTCTAACCATGTCACTCAACTACATTCTATCACCAACCACTATATTAAAACATAGATCTAATAAGTCACCCTCCCTGCTACCATCTCAACAAACTCAATAAACTCAAGGAGTTCCCATATCTTGGGACCACATTTGTTAAAGTCCTCCATAACTAGGTCCTTTGTAATGTTCCAGTCTTCTTAAATCTTTTACCATACTACAAATATTTTGATCCAGAGACTTGTTACTCAGGTAAGACATTGCATAGCTTGACTTCATGAATTTTACAGATGAGGGAGAACATTAAATTGTAGAGAATGTAAGTGATTTGGATGAAAAAAAGGCCAAAGATTTAGAGTCTGATTGAATTTTAGTTTGAACCACTCATTTTAAAGATAAAGAAAATATATACTGGAAAGTTTAAGAGACTGGCTCAGAGCCATGAGGTAGTAGAAAGCAGGAACATGATTTGAAATCATGACTTTTGTTGAAATGTCAGTTCAAAGAATAAAAAGGAAAAGAATGTGTGTGTGTGTGTGTGTGTGTGTGTGTGTGTGTGTGTGTGTATAGGGGAGGGATTTCAACAGAGACTCTGCCAGGGGCAAAGACTAACAAATATTTGAAGTCCATGTTATTCTCTCCTCCCTCCACTCTTTCCCCTTGTCAAACATGATTAATTTAAATAGGACTAATGCTTGTAAAGATGCTCTTAGGATTACTGTCTTAACTCCTGCTAGTAAGTCTGGGCCCCAGAGCAATGTTATTATGACTCCTATCTTCCTCTCAAGAATTTGTAGTCCCAAGGGACTATGGGATTCTCCTCCTACTCTTGATCTTTGTACCTATCCAATTCATTAAAAATACTAATTAATTAGTTAATATCCAACCAGTTACTAATACATCCATATCAATTGATTCTTGATATTTCCTTGAAATGATTGATATTCAAACAGTATTAATTTTTAGAGGGGATATTTATTGAAAAAGCTATAGCAAAAAACAGATTATAATCATCTTCAATATCATGGTGCCCTCAGTCCTCTATACATATACATAGTTCCTTGGAAGAACTAACAAAATGAACTACAACTAAATAGTTAGCTTACTGATTTGACTTCTAGATGTGATATCTTGGCAGGTGCTCTCACTGCCTAGTTGCTAAGACACAGTGCCTCAACTACTTGACAAATAATCTTCTAGATTGGTTCATAGAAGTCAACTGCACATTGGTTCTTCAATGACATATCCACAGATAGTTATCATAAATCCTTCATTTTTGAGGATAATCAATGACATCATGGAGTGATGTCTTAATTTGAGATTGAACTGGATTTAAGTTAGACAGGGTTGTACAAAGTGTTTAGTCTCACTTTCTCTTTCAGTCATTCAAGTCCAGTGGCAAGATGAAAGTCAAAATGACTGGCAATGGCCTGTGATAAAGTGGCTGACTGGGACATTTTCAAATATTTAAATCACCTGCTTCAGTCATTTTTATGTTCTCATTTGCCCAATCTGCTAGGAGAAGTCTTGGGCTAAGTCACTGCCAGGTTAACCCATCTACCATGATGGTTTTACCAGGGTGTGATCACTGAACATATTACAGCTTCTTGGAATCATAGGTAAAAGTTAGATAAAACTGGACACTGAACTTGTCTCCAGATAAACTTCTGTTAAACAACTAAGAATCACTCCTTTGACCTTTGAAAACTTACAAGGTTATAGGCTGATATATTCCATGGCAATGTTCATTCACTGAAGGCCAAAAAAGAATAAGCACAATGAAACATTCAAAGAGAGGATTCACATATTCATAAACATATGTCAATGAGGTGTGCATAATTGGCAGCTAGAGTTACCTCTCTCCCTACTTATAGATTTACAACAATTTTTGCCTTGCCTACCACCAAGGTAGAGAGAGAATCACGTTCAGTTTTGGACTTTTGCAAGGAATTTAATTTCTTACCTATTACAGTTGCTAAATGGGTAACAGCTGCAGAATTTTTTGCTTTTTGTGTATTGCTTACAGGGCTTCTCTGTTTTACTTTATTACTTACTTCCAAAAGCAAAATCCCTCCTCCCCACCTGGTTTGGCATCAGAAAATGACTGATACTCATACTCTGGAGACTGGGCCCCCATTGGCCAATCCTTCTGTCAAACAAGCAACAATGAAATATGGTGTTTAAATGGGTCAAAATAAATCTGATTTATATTAAATCTCTTCTTGCTGAGGTAGAAAAAGATTAAGAGAAAGCATAATATTTCATTGAAAATTCTGGAACATTTCATCTGAGGTCTCTTTTCCTTAAAAATAAGTTCAATTTAAATTAAACAGTGGGAGAGGTAAAAAAATAATTTTAAAAAAATAGTTGAGAGAAGTAATAGATTACTGAAAAGTGTGAGATGAAGCAACATTCTTATAGAATTGTCAGAGCCTGGAAAGTATTTAAGAAAGTGTTTCGCTGTTGTTTGTTTGTTTCCTTTTCTAGGGATACAGTAAGTCTGACCTCATTAGGACAGTGGTAAAAATGTCTTGAAATTTCAAAGAATTGTGTAAGTCATAGAAAGAGAAAGGGAATAAATTATTGAATTGACATATGAAGTCATGTTACCTCTGAAGACTCGACCAGGGCATTTGGACTGGGATTTTTTTGTCCATATTTTAAAAATTTTGACTGGAATTGTATTTTTGTAGAGGATAACTGGTAAGCAAATTGTTCCTGTTAAGCAGCTCATACTTCCTGAGTAGCTAGGATCATCAAATAATAGTTTTAAAGCTAAAGAAGTCTTTTATCTATCCACACCCGCCCCCCCACTTTTTTTTTTTTTTACAGATTTGAAAGCTGGGTCCAGAAAAGTGACTTTATCAATATCATGCAGGTGAACAGCTGAGATTTGAATGTAGATTTCTATACATATTTCTCTTTATTCCTTATCAGTTTCACTCTCCACATGGTGAGTAATGCCCTCACTCATCTGTCCCATATCTCTTCAATAAACCTTTTTAATCACTTACTATGTGCCAGGCATTGTGCTAAGTGCTGTGTAAGCCCTCAGAGAGGGCTTTTCTATGACTTTATATCAATAGTGCAATTTCTATTATAGCATTTTCCCTTATGATTTCACTCAATATCATTTTATTTTTCCACACCTAAATACTCCTTCCTGATCACCATTCTAATAGCTATGTTATACATCAATATTAGAGTATAAATTACTTGAGGCATGAGCTATCACTAGCTTTACCTTTTGTATCACTAGCATTTACCATTCTGTTTAGCATAGAGTCAATAATTTAAAATCCTGAGATTTTTATTTGTTTTGGTGAAATAAAACAATTTATTCTTTCATTTTTTTTCAATTGATCACTCATTTATATGATAGGATACTTGATCTTAGATATTTATATTTCACAACAAAAAGCTTAGATTTGCCTGGGGTCATCAATGAAGCATGTGTCAGAGTCAAGCCTTAAACATAGTTTTCCTGACTCCAAGATCAGAACTCCCTTTTTAAACCCTCTGCCAATACTCTCTCTGGTTTTGTCTAAAAAGGCAGCAAAAGAACACAAGGACTTTGTTTCCTTGCTGATTTCTATGTCCTTATATTGTTAAATACAAAGTGAGATTCAAGTGGTAGTTATTAGTTGGAGAGCTATTCTATTTTTTCAAAGATTAGAATAGATTTCCTAAGATTAAAAAAGGTCCACATGCAAAGTTTTAGAGCTCAAGTAAAAATGTCTTTGTTCAATATATTCATTTTTCTCCATATGCAGAGGAGGAAAGGAAGCTATTTTAATCTTTCCCAACATTTTTGAGAAAGGCCCATTTCATTTCAATCAAAAAATAAAATCTTTTTTAATCTCTTGCAGTGACTTGAAACAACTCCTGTTGAAAATAAAATATATATCCTCCTGGAAAAGGAACCAGGAACTTGAAAACAACAAACACATCGAATCACACAGTTTGAAAATTAGAGGGGACCTCATGAGATTTTGAATCAAGATCATAATAAAAATAATGTTAATTAAATTTTATGTTTTTAAAGTGCTTTATCTATGTTATCTCATTTGATTTTTACAGTGACCCTTTGAAGTAGGTATTATCATTATGCCAATTTTAACTCAATCATTCAGTTTTTTGTTTTGTTTTATTTTATTTTTTTTTTTTGCTTGAAGGCCTTCATTGAAGAGTTATCTTTGTCTTCCTGAGGCAGCTCATTTACTGTTAGCTAATTTTATTGTTGTCATTCACAACCTGATCCCAAAAATAAATTTGTCCCCTTTTAAAATTTACCATCACTTGTTACCAATTTACCTTTGTTTCTCTTTCCTAGTAAAGGAACAAATCTAATTCCATTTTTATAAGACAATACTTCAGATACTTGAATTCAATTAGTATCTTCCTCCTCACACTTAGTCTTTTATTTTCTGTGATTATCATCCTGAATTCTTTCAATTACTGCTTTATCTTGGTCCCTTCATTACTATGTTTGCCTACTTTTGTATGCTTTCAAATATGTGTGTGAGTATCTGTGTATCCATGTGTGTACATGTACATATATTTATATACATGTATGTATGCACATATGATTGATATTGTTTGCCTACTAATTCTGTTTAATGTATTCAAAATATTATTCTTAGGGACTCAATTTATCAGAGTCCAAAAGAGGTTCATTATAGGCTTAAGGTTAAGCACTTCTGCTTTTGGTCATTTTAGGATGTGGTTCCCTCTACCAGAAGAACTCTGTGATCAGAGGAACTGCAAGTGCTTGAATGTGCTTGTAAATGTTAATAATTTTAATTTGTGAATTTTACTCTTGGCTCTGACCTATGAAAGGAGCCCAGGGGAGAACATTACTTTTCAGTTAGATATGACTGAATAAACAATTCCTCACTGAAATTAAGGTATAATGGCCACCCACTTCTCTACCATTTTTTCTCTCTCAGAGGTTCTCTGAGTTAGAATAAATCATTAGGCAAGTAGTTATAACATGTGGGTTTCTGAGTCATATCCTAACACCCCCACCCCTGCATTTTGTTGATTTTAATGCTCTTGATTGCCAGTATGCAAATCAGAGAGCGTTCCCATTTTGGGAACTGAAAACCTTCACTTAAGATTTGTCATTATCCATTCCATTGCTAACACAGTCATCTTTCAGTTTTCAGTTAGTAAATGCTGCTTTTCAAATGTCAAGGGCTAGTGTCAAAAGGTCTCAGAAACAGTGCGTTCAGTATTGTTTTCATCTTGAATTGAAAGGTGCCATTTAGACTGTAGAAAATTCATCACACATGTTATCATGGAATTTTAATACATTAAAAGAACTCAGAGATCATTTAATCACAATCTCCCTCTGCAAGTGAGGAAACCCTGATGCAAAGAGATGGAACAAACTGTCATAGGCTGATCAATGGATAGCCAGGAATCTCTCTATCTCAGACAAGTGGGGAATGAAGGGTGTGAGGGAAGTTCGTGAGGATTTAGAAAAAGGATTTATAAATGATATATTATGCTACTATACAACGGGCCACAAAAAGGAAAAATAAGGTCTGAGTGGTTAGTCATTGGGTGGAAGAAATATAACCTAATATAATGCTACCTCTGTGCACTATGTTTTGATGCCCTGTGGCAAAGCCTAATTGACTCCACTAAGTCCCAGTTACATAGATAATTGACGGCCTCTGTAGAGATTAAATTCTGGTTGTCCAAACACCCAATCTAGAAATATTTTGAGCACATAAAAAATTTTAGGGGCATGCATACATTTTACTCACTCTGGAAGAGGTGGGGAACAAGCACCAGAATCTTCACTTGGTCCATGAGCCCTTAATTGTGCAATATCTAAAGGAGCTGCGTCTATTGAAGTTGCATTTCTTATTTGTCATCAATCTGCTCTAGAAGTGAATTAAATACTAATATCAACTGCTGAAGGAAATAGAACACTTTCATTCTATTTATATGCTCAAATTTTGTTGTTTCATAAATATATCAGGTGAAATGATATCTCTCATTGCACAGATATTGGTATCTTAGAAATGAACTAAAAAAGAAACCACAAAAAAACAACAAATTATGGAAGAGTGATTAACATACTTATTTTTAAAGAATATTTTTTGTTCCTAGGGAGAACTAATTTTTATATATTTGATTTTCAAGTCCCTTAAGTGTTATGGTAGAAACATTAAATAAAAGGATAACTGCCCACAGAGAAGACTTTGAGTCCCTGAACTAGGTGGAAATTGGGAATAGTGATTAATACCACATAGTTTATGAGTGGTAGTAGTGAATGTGTATGTATGTGTATATATATATATATATATACATATATATATATACAGATATATCTGTATTATATATATGTGTATATATATACATATATATCTGTATTATATATATATATATATGTGTATATATATATTCAATAAGCATTTATCAAATTGCTTGCTGTTTTCAATTTACTATATTAGATATTGAATTTTAAAAAAGCAAAAAAAAATCAATTCCAAGAAACTGAAAAGATTTATTCATTAAATACTTTGAAAAAGACTCTGGTATAATAGTAAAAATAATGAATCAGATTTATAAAGTGCTTTCAGAGTTACAAAATACTACATACTAAGACATTATGATCAAAAAACTCCAAGTGGGACTATCAAATGAAGAAAAGGAACATGAATTCATCTAGAGATGTAATTCTCCCGTTCTCATTTTTGTTAATAAAATTCCTTACTTCAATTCATGTTGATCCAAATCTCTTGTTTTGTTGAAAGTCTGTAGGTGATTATGATGATCATGGTGGAGGTAGTGGTCATGGTGAAAATAACAGTAATGACAAAAATTATAATGATAATACCACTTAAATATCTGTGTAACATTTTCAAAATGCTTCTCACACATAGTTATATATTTAGTGAGCATTGAAGCTGAATCTGAACACAGATATTTCTGACTAGATTTAGCATTCTATTCAATAGGTTAGTCATCAAATTCAAATAGAAATAGTCATTCATTAAATCATATATAAAACTCCCTTTAGACTGCACTATGATTTATAAAACCACATATGCCTATATATTTATTTTTTATTAACACAATAATATATTGAAATCTGATAGAACTACATCTTAATTTAATTCAGCCACACTTAGGAGTATTGCAGATCACATATGGCTATATGCTATTAGTTTATCATGTATGAAGTACTCCACCTTGCTTTAAATGCCCAGAAAAAGATAGAAAAACTAATAGCCAAACAAAAAAACAAAAGAGAATATTCCAAAAACCAAAACACCAACAAAAACCCCAAACCAAACAAAGAAACAAATCCCTTCAACATGATCAGGATCCAAGATGACATTATTGGATACATAAGCAAGTACTTTTGTCACAATGACTTTGGAAGCAGCTAATATATATACTTCCAGCTTCATTTTAAAATGGAAAAACCAAGTTTCAGAAAAGTTTAACAGAGATTTAAGGACCATTTTAAATCACCCAGTTAGTAACTGTTGTAGGCAAATTTGAACCAAGACATTCTTTCTCCATGCTGATAATTTCATTAGCAAATTCTCCTAACCTTTTACCTGAAACAGCTGAATAAAGGTCAAGCATAAAAACTGTGATTCTACAAGAAAATCTGACTTTTAGTATCTGAAATTTTGTTGTTAGAACCATTTGTGATATGCCAGTAATGAGTTCTTCCTCTTGTGCAGAATCCATGATGGTGGTTCCTTTTACCCAGGCAGGATTTTAAGAATGGCTGAGTCTGCACAATTTTATACTCAGAGGCCCACCTAGTGAAGAGCTTCTTACCCCTTGCCTAGGCCAGCCCCCAAACAACAGGCATCCATAGAATGCCTCTGCACATCAATTACATCTCTTCCACCTTGGCAGAATCAGCCACAATTTATATGTTTCCGATACAGGGACGGAGAATTCAATCTCACTTCTATTCCAGTAATCACTGTAGGAGTTTACCAGAAGGTTTTCCTTGTAAGAATAATTGTAAATGAATTTCTAAGGAAAATAGTACATTGGTCAAGCAGCATGCTTTTTTGTAAGCGGTCTGGGCCTCAGCTCTCAGCCATGATGAACCCTTGATGGAGAATTACAAACAGACTTATTCTAAGTTAGCTTTCAGCCTCAGTTCACTGAAACCCAAATGCCATTGCATGTAAGTAAAATTAAAATCAATATCCGCTTACATCAAAAAACTATCAGCATGATGCACCTTCAGGTTCGCCTTTAAAGAGGATATTTATTGTATGGATCCCATGTTAGTTTAATAGTATTTTATTACCCTGAGTTATTTGAAATTGGATATTTTACCTGATTCACCAGAGAGCCAAACAGGTGTATATGGAGAAATTCAATTTGTCATTCAAATATTATTTTTAGGCTTGAGGTTGAAGGTTTGCTGGAAAGGAAGAGGAGTGTTAGAGATGAAGTAGTTTAAGGAAACAAGTTTTCTTTCCTCAGAAATCTCAGACTAATACAGCTAAGATATCATAGATATAAGGAAATAGGAATTTTAAGTAACAATTGTTTAAGATTAAGTAAGAAATTCTGGGGTGAAAAGTCAGCAGCAGTCAGTTATTTATGAAGCAATTTAAAAATACTTTTTAAAAGAAAGAATGTGAAATTTAAAGGACAATAAATAGAAGAGTAAATGTGAAAAGGATAATCACAGAAGACAGTGTCTGAGAGAGAGAAAAAGGAAACTATATCATTTAAGAAATTATCCAATGCAATAATTAGATTAAAGGATACTGCCTTATATCTATTAAAGGAGCTATGAAGTATATGATATCAAGCATTTCTTCCCAGTTAAAGGCATAACTTGTCAGAGAGATGCTCTCAATTTTGGAAGAATAAGACATGATTAACACAGAGAGATATGGATTAAAAAATTGGTAGATATACAGGAAAGGGGATGGATATATTCATTTAGATATTGACATCAAAATAGAGATATTTAAGGCTGCCTCTGATTTTGTTGGCATAAGGAACTGCAAATTTATTACCCTATTAGAGTATGTTAATAACTGCTCTGAAACATAAAATACTGAATATTAAACTAACAATAACAAACTGGATGGACCATGATATCTTTTTAAGTTCTTAAATGATATGATTCTGTGAATTTGAATATAATAATGGAAATAATTCACATTTATTTATCAGTTTAAGTTTTGCAGTGAGAGTAAATTAATTATCCAGCTAGCTAATATTTAAAGCAAAATTTGAACTGCCTGACTTCAAGTGCAAAACTATTCATACAAATTGATCTTGTATAATTTTCTCTAAGTTGTATAGTTATGACTGTATCAGCAGAAAGTTTTGAACTCAGATTTTCATTATTTTATAATCAACTTCCTATCTCTACATTATACCATGTATGAAACTCTATATTTACACAATGGAGCATATAAGAATGTGTCATTTCACTAATGCAGGATATACCTAATTTGTCTTAAGACTCACTAATTCAACTGTCTGAGACTTCTGGAAAATTTTGTCTCACATAAGGTCACACAAGTAAAACATATCCAAGATAAGTTATGTGCCTCTGTCTTTCTGATTCTAAACTCCAAACTTTAGAGACTATTCATACTGTTAGAAACATGCAAATAATTGACTTCAATTTTATTCATTTCAATAATGTCCCAGTAACTGTATTAGGCATATGAACAGGAATGTGAAAAAGATTCTATTCAAAATGAGATATCTGTGTACTCAAAGGATAGAATCATAAATAGATCAATATTATCTAAGGGGAATTTCATAGGAAGAGACTATTCTTATCTGAGGTGATCTTAGAAGGCTTCTTTTAGAAGTGGTAATTTCAGGTTTGAAGAAAGCTTGGGACTTGGAGAAGTGGAGATCAGGATATAGTGCATTCCAAGGAGGGTGTATATAGACACACAAGAGCCTTGAATTAAAGAAAGAACAAATAGCCCAATGTTGCTGAAAGCTTCATTTGCCAACTCGTGGAGGGGGTAGGCGAAAAGAAGGAAAAAATTAGAACACAGGGTTTTGTAGCAGTGAAATGTCAAAAATTGTCCATGTATATATTTTGAAAATAGAAAGCTTTAATTAAAAAAAAAGAAAAAATGCATTTGGTGAAATGGAAATATATACATATATATATATATATATGTACATACATACATATTCATATATGTATGTACATATATATATATACACAAAAACTATTTCCTTAAATATATATATTTGGTGAAATGGAAAAAGAAAACAATTCCATGAAAAGTAGAATTTGTGAAATGGAAATTTTTTCCTTTTTGATCTGATATTTCTTATGCAGCATAATAAATATGGAAACATTCGCACATGGTTAACCTGTATTTGATTACTTGCTGTTTAAGGGAGGGGGTAGGGAGGAAGGGAGAAAAATGCAGAGTACAAGGTTTTGCAAGGGTGAATATTAAAAACTATCTTAGTTTATTTTTTAAAATTAAAAAAAAACATTATTATAAAAAAGATACAAAAGGAAAAAAAAATATTTAGAATATAAGCTCCTTGAGGTATTAATGTTTATTTTATTATCAAACCTGGCACCAGACTGGGTTCATTATGGGCATTAAGTAAATGCTTGTTGCTTATATGTTTAAATTCTGTAAAATCATACTGAGCATAAATATCTCAAAATGGTTTTTATTACCTGAAAAAGAAGGGAGACATAGTCCTTCTTATTTGTTCTCTTCATTTCAATTTGCCTAAATGAAAAATGTCTACAGAAATATGGACAAGTAACATAAAACATTTCTATGATGAAATTCCCCATTCTTCCTATAGATTGCTAGATAGTTGAATTATATAAACAAAACAGCAATAATTAGCCAAAAATGTTTCCACCTGTTGATGGAGTTGACATTACAGCATGACAGGCTTTTCATAAAAAGCAATGTTTGGTTATGGGAGAGAAAATAAAAGGAAGAATATGAATTGCTGATTTTTTTTTGTATTGTTGATGTCACTCCAAGATGAAGTATCAATTCCCAAGCATAGCCGATGCAGTACAAGATAGTAGAAAAGGCATAGCACCTTAAATCAGTAATACCTGGATTCATCTCCAGTCTCAGAGATCTATTATCTGGCTCACTCTGGGCCTGTCAATTAATCTCCTTGTGCCTTAATTTTCTTTGCTATTAAATGATTCAAGTAAACATTAAATGCAGGGGTTTGTTTGGTTTTGTTCTCTAAATCTATGATGCTCTGAATCCTAGCACAACTTGGAATTTAGTTTAAGCATAGTAGGCTCTTTAAGGTAAAAGCTGCTAAATCTTGTGTTATCCTGTCTATGGCTCCACAATGCTTAAATCATTTTATTCTCTGGCTGCTTGCAATATTTTTTCCTTGGTCTGGGAGCTTTCTGATTTAGCTATAATATTCCAGATGGTTTTCATTTTGAGCTCTTTTTCAGGAGGTGCTTGGTGGATTCTTTCAGTTTCTTTTTTACCCACTGGTTCTAGAATTTCAGGCAGATTATCTGGATAACTTCCTAAATCTACCACTCATAGCTTTCAGATTGTACAATAATTTTTAAATTATCTTTCCTGGGTCTATTATTCCAAGGCAGTTTTTATTTGTTTGTTTTGTTTTTTTTCCAATGAGATAGTTCAGTGTCATCTATTTTTTCATTATTTTGATTTTGTTTGATTGTTTCTTAATTTCTCATGAAGTCATTATTTTCTATTTTTTCAATTTTAGTTATTAAGGAATTATTTTCTTTTTAAAAAAAATTAATCTGACCAATTCTGCCTTTTAATTAGATTTTTCCCTTAAGCATATCATTGTGCCTTTCTTTTAAAGCATTCTTCTCCTCATTTTTTGTTTTTGTTTTTGTTTTTGCTTTTGCTTTTTGCTGAGGCAACTGTGGTTAAGTGACTTGCCCAAGTGTCTGAGTTACAGATTTGAACTCAGGTCTTCTTGACTTCAGGGCTGGTGCTCTATCCACTATAGCGCCACCTAGCTGCCCCCTCGTTGGCTTTTGTACCTTCTTTATTATTTCACCTAGTCCATTTTCAGGAGTTATTTTCTTCAATATTGCATGCATTTATATGCGTGTGTATCCTTCACCAAGCTGTTACCACAAACTCTTTCATGGTTTTCTTGCATCACGCCTTTCTCTTCCCATTTTTTCTTCTACCTCTCTTACTTGATGTTCAAAATCCTGTTGGAACTAGTCCATGGTCTGAGATCAGTTCATATTTTTAGAAGCCTTGGATGTAGGAGCTTTGACTTGGTTTTCTTCTTCTGAGTTTTCATCTTCCTTGTCACCATTGTAATTTCAACAATCAGATTTTTTCCCAGTCGATATATTATTTAACTTTTAATTCCTTGTTAAAATAGGGCTGTAATTCTAGGGAGGAAGGTAAATTGTACCAAGCTTCAGAATTTTTTTTGCAATTGCTTTCAAAGAAACTTCTAGGGATCTGGCCATTTTCAGCCCTTCCAAGGTGGTATGATCTAATGATATGTGTTCCCATCTTTGGCCTGAGCTTTGGTCTGCCTTTGAGCTGTGAGGAGAGTCCCTGGCCCACTGTGGCCCCAAGCTCTGGTGTATTAGTCTCCTCCTCACCCTGAGACAGAGACCCAGAGCTGTAGCCCAGATAGAACTATGGACAAAGCAAAAGAATTCTGCCTCAGTGCTAGCAAAGAGAAAAACTCCTGCAATGTCCTTCTGACCAGTTGTTTGATTACCTAACCATCTGTGGACTGAGAGCTCCAGCTACTGCTGCTGGTTCAGTGGCTCCCAATGCCTGGTCCTGGTTTGTTGGAACCAGGGCTCTGCTAGTAGGGCCTGTGCTCTACTTTTACCCAGATATTACAGATCTTTCCTGCCAACTTTTTCAGTTGCCTTGGGCTAAAAAAAAAATTTCTACTTTTTCATTTTGTAGGTTCTGCCCTTGTATAATTTTGTTAGTATCATTATTTAAAGGTATTTGAAGGTGTTTACTGAAGGGCCCAGATGAAGCCCTGACTTTTCTTTGTTAACTTGACTCCATTTATACTTTCTCAGTCTTAAATGGATCCCGCTACCTGAGGACCTGTTGAGGGCATCTGGAAATTCCATTATTGTCCAGTGCCTCAAGTGTGCAGCTCATTTTGAGAGGTAATCAACTCAGGGAACATGTGGAGAGTTCTTCTGGTTTTTGAGATCCTCAGTACTCACTATATGAATCCTTCCCAGGGGAAGCAACATCTGAAGTTCATTTATTTGAGCTGGCAAAAAGTTGTCCCCTTTCACTCTACACTATAGTAGATATGAACGGAACAAAAGATGAAGTTTATTGTAGGAAATCATTAGGAGGAACAAGTTCCACGAGAAGAAAAAAAGAAAAACTCAATCATTGCAATGAAAAAAAATATTGAGCAGAGATTGTTAGTCTTTTTTTTTTTTTACCAATAAGTAACCTCTCTGTTTTCCATCAAAGGTAGATGATTGGCCAACACAGTTAATCACATATTAGTTATAAAATTCCCAGACTTATCTCTGATATGTATAACCAGTTCTCAGATAAGTTCTCAAAAGGGCTTAGATACTCTTACTTGCTTTTTCCAACTCCATAACCCAGCATTAAAGATTCTCTGTGTCCTTACTTAAGACTTAATTTTTTTTCCAGGATCGTTTAATTCTCCCTTCTATTCTGGTGAAATTGATCAGTTCACTGTTCCTTACATTCAAGGTGTCATCTTCTATTTCTATGACTTTCAACTGCTTCTTCATTTTCTTCCTTCAGAATTTGTATGTGTTAGCTATCAATCAACAAATTTTACTTAAGAGCCAACAACATATGTGGCAGTTATTGTTTTTTGCACTAAGAATAAAAAAGTAGAAATGAAACAAACTCTGCCTTAAATGATCTTCAAATCTAGCCAAATGAGACAATAGGAAAGTATACCATCATGATCAACATCATCTTTATTATCACAATCTTTATTATCTATCATAAATTGTCATTAATAAAATATTTCAATGTTTTGGAAGTTCTTTACATCTTATTCCATTTGATCCTTATAAAAAATCCTGTGAGATAGATGCTACTGTAGCATCATTTCAGAGATGAGGAACCTGATGCTGAAAGAGTTCAAGTGGTCACCTAGGGTCAAATAACTAATACATATCTGAGGCAAGATTTAAACCTTCTTTTTCTTGACTACAAGTCTAGACCTCCATTCACTATATCATATATATCCTTTTGAGTACACATAAAATGTAGACTAAATGGATAAAAGGTCATTTCAGTGAGGAGGAAAATAGACTCGAATCTGAGTGGTATTCAGGTAAAAGATTACAGGATAATAGAAAGAACCTTTCAGACTCTTGCTTACAATTTCTCATTTTATAGGTGAAGAATTTGAGACCTAGAGAGGTGAATTTCCTTTCCTTAGGTTACCCAGTTAATAAATAAGGCAGAATCTGAACTCAGCTTTTCCTGACTTCACATCCACTATGCTGATGAATATAAACCAATCCTTAAAAGAAAATAAAGGTAATAAGTTACACCAATCAAGAAGGAATGCATTTGCATTCTCAACATGAGGAACTGCCAATGTAAAGATAGAGATAAGGTTTTGTTTTTTTTTTCTTTTTTGATCTGATTTTTCTTTTGCAGCATGATACATATGGAAATACATATAGAAAAATTTCACATTTAACATATATTGGATTACTTGCTGTGTAAGGGAGAAGGTGGGGGGAAGGAAGGGAATAAAAATTGGAACACAAGGTTTTACAAGGGTAAATGCTGAAAATTATCTTTGCATGTATTTTGAAAATAAAAGCTATAATTTTTAAAAGAAATATTCTCAAAACAAAATAGAGAACATTGAACAAAGGAGAAGAAAGCAAGTTTCTATGCTAAGATTAATGTTAAGATCAAAGTCCTATAGGATCAAAAGTTTTGTTTTGTTTTTGTTTTGTTTTTTTAAGAGGATATTTGTTGTAGTTGCTGTTTTCTTGCTTGTTTTTTTCTCTTATTTTTCCCCCCTTTTGGTCCATTTTTTGTGCATAATGATAAATGTGGAAATATCTTGTTTCAAAGAGAGAAAAATAATGAGGGAGTATCTTACAGGAGAAACAATATTGTGTATCTTACTGTGTATAGGAAGAGGGGTAATATACAATGAGGCTAACTAATAGGTTGTGACCATATTTTTAACAATAACTTTAAATTAAAAAGGAGAGTTTATTGTTAAGAATAATAGGAAGTTACTGGAAATCATTGCAAGGTGGGGTATTGTGGTTAGAACCACATTTGAGGAAAATTAGTTCAGAAGCTTTCTCACTCTTTCTTTGTGAAGACTTCTGGAATATTCCAAGTTTTCACTGTTTTCTTTCCTCATTTTTTTCTAGAGAATTTAATTTTATCTTCTAATGGCCCTCTTCACACACACATACACAAACAAACACACACCCACATACACTTGTGTGTGTACATTTCATTTGTATGTGTAAATATTGTTTCAGTAAATTATACAGTCCTTGAAGACAAAATCTATTTTTTTAATCTTTGTTTATCCAAAGACCTAGAAGGGTGCTTTAATAAGTGCTCATTGGATTGTCCTGGACTGAAATATTGTTTATTAGCATCCCTTGAAGGATGGGACTAGTTAATTTATATCTTTGATTTGACATTTCTCAGCACATTACTTTGCACATAGTAGGTACTTTATAACTATATGTTATTGTTTTAGTTGAAATGGGACATAATAAATTTTCTAATATCCTTCTGAAGATAAGTGGTTTCTAATGACTTCTAGAGTACCTTGATAATTGAAAGTATCTCCTTTATGGTCATTAGTATATTTATCATTCATCAATGTACTAGAGATGTTTAATCCCAATTAATGGAAAACTCCAATTAAGAGAATGTGCGATAAAAGGGAGTTTCCAGTACATTCAACTGTACACAAAGTCCTTTAATGATAAACTCCCATGTGCCATCTAAGCTGAGTAAGCAAGAATAAGCAGTTCACAGTGTCAGTTTCATTTTTATTTTCGTCCAGCCATGTCTAATCGCTTTTCCCTGACATTAGAACCACTGCACAGAAATAATTTGCACAACTTTAATTTTTCCCCCCATTTAATCCATCACAAATGGCGACACTCAATATTCCCACTGTGATCAGCCTGCGGAATGTGTCAGCTTTATCTGTGATTTACACTGGACTCAGCTAATAATAAATGGCATGGCTGAATGTGTTCTAATTTCCCCAGGCTTGCATGAACAAAGCCAGTAATATTTTCATTCTTAATCAACAGTATTTTTTTTCTCCAATGAACAAAATAAAACACCAGGAAACATCAGACAATTCAATGATAATTCCTTGACATTTTGACATTCTGGTAATATACACGTGGTGGTATGTGAATAAATGAATAGATGAAAGTATTCATTCATACTATCCTCTCAGCACATTTAAATGACTTCCCTCTTCTCATCTTTTAACTTTTTCTTTCTTTTGCATCCTATTAAAATCATTCAAGAAAGAAAATCTAAAACAATGTTTTCATTTGTAAATCATTTTATTGAATTTTATAACATATTCAGATTTGGAAAATCCCTTGGTGGTCATCTAGTTGAAACTGTGATGAAAACAAATCACCTCTATCTCAAAACTCAACAAATAGTCATCAATCCTCTCCCAAAAGATTTACAATGAAGAACAGACTAATATGTCCCAAGAAATCACATTCCATTTTTGAATATTTCTTATTTGGGGAAATTTGCATTGATCTTTATAAATTCTTATAAACTCTTCACAGTTAGTTACTAGTCCTGCCTTTGTGTCTAATAGAAACCACATAACTAATTTTCAGTGGATGACATTTTGCATACTTGAAGGCAGCTATTCAGTTTTCTGTTCTCTTTACTAATCTCCCTTGTTGCTTCAAATAACTCACATTTGTGAAATTAGAGCTTATTCACCAAATTCTTAAGGGACATCTCATCAAATTCCTTGATCATCATATTCCTCCTTTGACTCATCCTTAAAGTTCTTGAAAACCTTCTATAAGTTTTTAGAAAAATCGCTTTCTAGCCATGCTTCCTCTTTTTTTGTACTAATGAAATCAATAGCGACAGGCTAAAGTAGAAAACTTTGTTTTCTTCTATTGCAGTTTAACATATTTTATCTGCTCTAATGTTCTAACTAATTAAGAATTTCATAATTAAAAATACAATCATGTAAAAATGCCCTGCCTCACATGCATGATGTCCAAATATCTTCCATTTAGCTCCCCTTGAGAAAGAAAATTCAATTGTTCAGCTCCTCTGAGATTTGTTTTATTGCATGTTTCATATCTTTTTCATAGACTATAGCTTTCATCCAGTGGTTGTTCCTTATATAACTGTTGCATCTCCCTAAGCATCTAACACTGTGTTTTCTTGATTGTACTAGAAGTAGAGACTGAATTATTAAATGATAGGAATATTGTCTAGGGGACTCATGCTTCAGGAAATGCTTAACCTAGAAGAACTTATAAGTCCATTCTAAGGCTATAATTCTCAAATCTTTGATTTACACACAAATTGAGTGGCTTCTGGAATAATGCTTATGGAGCTGGCCTTGAGTAAACAAATTAGTCTCTAGATAGAAATTGAGCTAATGTAATAACATGAGTATCCTTAGTAGAGTATTGCTTCTAGGGCCCTAAAGAAGATGAGTCATTGAATCCAAATGCTAATTGGAATTTAAAGTGCCCATAATGTTTACATATTTTCTATTGATTTTTATTTTTTATTCCTTCATATAATTTCTCTCTATTAAAAATATCTTTCCAGATTAAAATGACTTTATATTTTCACTTGGTGCATGTTTGGGAAAAACAAAATAAGAAAAAAAAAAGATTTAATGGTGCAATTAAGACAGTTTACTATAGTAGAATGATCAAGGAGTTTGGAAGCAGAGTGGCTTATTTTTAATTCTGGCTTCATTACTTTCTAACTGTGTAGTCTTGGACATGTTACAGAACTTCTTTCTCTAGATATTTTTTCCCCTCTGATCAGTAAGGTGAAACTTATAAATGATAGGAGATTTTAGATTAATTTCAGCTTTAAATCTAAAATTATGAGATTTCAGACTCCCACTTCAACCCCCATTCCACAGGTTATTTCCTTATCTAGATTGAAAGGAACAAGAAAATTCTATGTATGTGAAGGGCTAAGGTTTCCCACTGGAGGACAGTTTAGAAACCTCAGGCAAATAAGGTGATTAAAAATAACTAAATTGGTCTTTAAAATATTCTTTTCTTAAATCTATTACTTGTTTGAATCTGAGGAGCCAAATACTTAGATTTTAATTCTCTATTACTCCATTCAAAAAAAATTCTCTCCCCAAAAATGGTCACTTACTTTGTTATTATTCTAGACTACAAAATAGATTTAAAGAAAAACTTCTCATTATTATGCAAAAGCTTTTGTTTTCTTTTTATTAGTTCCTTTTTGACTATATTCTTAACAGTTATCAAAAAATCTCAACATTTCAACATAAAAAAGGAATTTATAAGAACCCAGGAGCTGATATAAGAACTTGCTGAATTAAGTGCATACTAAATTTAACAAGGTAGTAGGAAAATTGTCCTTAACTAAAAAGCTTTTGATAAAAGTGATTCTTTTTTTATTAATAGTTTTTATTTGCAAAACATATGTATGGGTAATTCTTCAACACTGACCCTTACAAAGCTTTCTGTTACAAATTTTTCTCCCCTACTCTGCGGAGGTCCAGCCTCCACGGGGAACTAGGTTCTTGAATGGAGGGCTGGAGTCGGCGAAGTGGAACAAGAGACAGCACACTCTATGGCATGGTCATCAAGTTGCATTTATTGGCAAAAGCTTGTTCAAATTATTCAAGAAAGCTTGTGATTTTTATAGTCTTACAAAGTTAGGGTTGATTACAGATAGGACAATTATTTGGCTAGGATTACAAGATTTTCTTGGGGCCCAGAAATTCCCAGGACCCCAGGTGCAATGCTTCTTAGAAAAAAAAAAAAAGAATGTACAGAATAAATTCATCAAACAATATAACAATAGTGAAACTTTAACTAAAGGTAAATGTACCTTGTGGTCAACACGTCATATCTGGCAGAACATGAGCTTCTCTAAAAATGTCACATTTACTTATTCCAAGACTTATACAATGCTTTTTAATTTTTTAACATGGTCATAAGATTTTTTAGAATAGAAACATTTTTTTCTCAAGAACTTATTTCCCTCAGCCCATTTATTAATCACTCATACAATAGCTTGTTTTTGTGTAGAGGTCAGTAAACCATGCAATGGCCTACTTTTCTTACTTTTTTTCCCATGACTTACTTGCTACCAATGTGTCCATCTATCACTGATGTTTACTGTTCTTTTCATCATATCATTATTTATGTAAGCTCTGAATAGGGGAGTGAAGAACCAGGTTGATTGAATTTGGAATTGTTTCAAACAAGAGGGAGTAACTGGATATTTCTTTTGGAGTTTTTGAGGAAAGCTATCAATTTCCCAAGTATCCCAGTCTCTAAGTTTGTTTAATGCTTCACTAGTAAAGAAACCTTTCATGTTTAGGCAGAAAGTACAAACGGGCTTTTTTGGGGGTGAAGGGCTTTGTGCTCACCTCATTGTGATGGATGGGTATATACATACAGCTATGCTAAGAATTCCTAGGACAGAAATTAAGCAGATAATCATTAACCAAATATATTCCTGAATGCTTAGTTCTGTAGGGGCTTCTTCATGTTGCCTTGCACATGTGGGTCAAGACCCTGTGGAGACCTTGTCATTCCAGGCAGGGTCCTTAACTCCCAGCATGCTCCCAGCACCTACTCCCCACCCCTCCCCTAGATGGCAGGATATCCACTACATGTTAATTATGTTAAAATACTTGGCAAATCGAATATATGTATACATATTTCCACAGTTTTTGTGCAGGAAAAATCGTATCTACAAGAAAGAATAATCAGATAAAGGAAATACAATGCAAACAAACCTCAATAGAGAGCATGAAAATGTTATGTTGTGGTCCACATTTCACATCCCTCTCTCTGGGTGTATATGGCTTTCTTCAGGGAACAATTGGAACTGGTTTGAAGCATTTCATTGTTGGAAAGAGCCATGTCCATCAGAATTGATCATCATATAGTCTTATTGTTGCCGTGAATAATGATCTCCTGGTTCTGCTCACTTCACTCAGCATGAGTTCATTCAAGTCTCTCCAGGCCTCTCTGAAATCATCCTGTTGGTCATTTCTCACAGAACAATAATATTCCATAACATTCATATACCATAATTTATTCAGCCACTCTCCAATTGAGGGGCATCCCTTCAGTTTCCAGTTTCTAGCCACTACAAAAAGGGCTGCTACAAACATTGTTGCACATGTGGGTCCCTTTCCCGCCTCTAAGATCTCTTTGGGATATAAGCCCAATAGAAACACTGCTGGGTCCAAGGGTATGCACAGTTTGATAACTTTTTGAGCATAGCTCCAAATAGGAGCAGATTTTTTATAGGGAAATATAACCTTAGGGGTTTGATATCATAACTTGGCTTTCTGATTGGATAAGTAAATGTGGGGTGGAACTTTATTCAAAAGTCCATTTGAAGAAAAGGCCTACTTGGAACAAAAGTCCCACTTTACACTGAGATGATCCCAGTCAGTTCCCTTCCCTGCTTATTTCCCTGCTTCCCAGGATTATTATAGTCTACTAACATCCACCTAGCTACCCAAGACCTCTTCAGTGGTGTAACAGATGTAGTGTTATACCTTGAATCAAGAGGAACTGAGATCAAGACCCAGATGCTTACTAGTTTTGTGACCCTGATATTTCTTTTTTTTTAAGCCTTTTCTTTTCTTTCTTTTTTTTCTTTTATTTGTATAACATATGTGTGGGTAATTCCTCAATATTAACCCTTACAAAACTTTCTGTTATAAATTTTCCCCCCAACTCCCCACCCCTCCCCTAGATGGCAGGATATTCACTACATGTTAATTATGTTAAAATACTTGACAAATCGAATATATGTATACATATTTCCACACTTGTCATTGTTGTGCAAGAAAAATCGTATCTACACAAAAGATATATCGGATAAAGGAAACACAATGTAAGCAAACATCAATCAAGAGTATGAGAATGTTATGTTGTGGTCCGCATTTCACATCCCTCTCTCTGGGTGTATATGGCTTTCTTCAGTGAACAATTGGAAGTGGTTTGAAACATTTCGTTGTTGAAGGGAGCCATGTCATATAGTATTGTTGTTGCCGTGTATAATGATCTCCTGGTTCTGCTCATTTCACTCAGCATCAGTTCATGCAAGTCTCTCCAGGCCTCTCTGAAATCATCCTGCTGGTCATTTCTTACAGAACAATAATATTCCATAACATTCATATACCATAATTTATTCAGACACTCTCCAATTGAAGGGCATCTCTTCAATTTCCAGTTTCTAGCCACCACAAAAAGGGCTGCCACAAACATTCTTGCACACGTGGGGCCCTTTCCTTTCTTTATGATTTCTTTGGGATTGTACAAGCCCAACAGAAATGCTGCTGGGTCAAAGGGTATGCCCAGTTTGACAACTTTTTGAGCATAGCTCCAAATTGCTCTCCGGAATGGCTGTATCCATTCACAGCTCCACCAACAATGCATCAGTGTCCCAGCCTTCCCACAACCCCTGCAACATTCATCGTTATCTTTTCCTTTCATTTTAGCCAATCTGACAGGTATGTAGTGGTACCTCAGAGTTGTCTTGATTTGCATTTCTCTGATCAATAGTGATTTGAAGCAACTTTTCATATGACTACAAATAGTTTTAATTTCATCCTCTGAAAATTGTCTGTTCATATCCTTTGACCATTTATCGATTGAAGAATGGCTTGAATTTTTATAAATATGAGACAATTCTTTATATATTTTAGAGATGATACCTTTATCAGAACCCTTAAATGTAAAGATGATTTCCCAATTTATTGCTTCCCTCCTAATCTTGTCTGTATTGGTTTTGTTTGTACAAAAACTTTTTAACTTAATATAGTCAAAGTTATCTATCTGGTTTTCAATTAAGAGTTCCAGTTCTTCTTTGGATATAAATTTATTCCATCTCCATAGGTCTGAGAGGTAAACTATATTATGTTCCTCTAATTTACTTATAGTATCACTCTTTACATCGAGATCATGAACCCATTTAGATCTTATCTTGGTATGTGGTGTTAGATGTGGGTCAAGCCCTAATGATGAAAGTGATTCTTAAACAACTCCTAAAAACCTAGTAGTCCACAGGGTGAAAGGTCTATTTCAATTTGAAATAAATGAAACTAAAGAATGCATATTTGTTATCTTTGCTAACAAGGTGAATAATGTCATTTAAACATCAGAAGCCTGGGAAATAAATTGTATTTTTATAATAGAGTACCTATGCTATGCATGCAGTTTTGAGTGGTCATTGCTACAAGAATATAGGGAACTTTAATGAGTAACTGATCACATTTCTGCTATTCTCCTTTTGTATTTTATTGTAGATATTTTCTTTTTAGATTTAGCCTCATCTTGCATGACTTCCATGCATTGACATTATTATGTAAACATAGTTTTGAGAGCAGATCAAGAATAATACCTATGGTTATATAGTCTTTTTAATCCTCAATCTGAACCTATCCCATGACTTACTTCTGTCCTGAAAATCCAAAATTGTATTTATCCAACACATGCTCAAACCATCTATTTCCAGAAGCATATTTTCCTACAAATTATACTAAAGTGCATTGTCAGGGACATTTCACCATTTACATTAATTAAGGGATAAATTAGAATGGGCATTCATTGAGAATAAATAAATAAATACACCTACACACATAAATATATACACTAATCTTTAACACAGTGGTTTTTTGCACATGGTAAATAATAAATGCATCATCTATTTATTCATGTATCAATAAAATACATATTTATGAAGAGCTCAGTATATGTTTGTGGTTGTTGTTCAGTTATTTGTTTTATTTTTCATTCTTATCTAACTCTACATGATTCCATTGGTGTTTTCTTTGCAAAAATGCTAGAGTAGTTTGCCATTTCCTTTTTCAGCTCCAGCACGTTTGACAGATGAGGAAAGTGAGGAAAACATAGTTAAGTGACTTGACCAGGGTCACATCCAATAAGTGTCTGAGACTGGATTTTAACTCAGGAAGATGAATCTTCTTGACATTGGGGTTGATGCTCTATTCCCTATTATGTGTTAAACACTATGAAAAAAAATCCCCTAAATAGAAAGAAAAGTAGCACAATTTTGATAAGTTTCAGGTAATAGAATATCTTTAGTCTTAATTGTCAAGGTTCTGTTGGGAGACGTGCAAAAATATTGCCATCTTTTTCTTTTTTTTACCATTTCTTTGGGAGGAGAGAATTATGGTTTTTTCAGTGCTGTCAGTCAGACATTTGGAGAAATTTATTTTAAAATTCAAAAAAAGGTGAAACTTGAGAGATAAGTACAAAGACTGAAAGGACATATTTGATTAAATTCCAAACTTCCCTTAAAAATTGGTAGAAGATTGAAATTTACTCACCAAGAACAACCTTTTTAAAGGTCTACTGGTCCACAAATGAAGGTGTCCAAGTACTTAGAGGTCTCAGAAAGCAGCAGAAGTTGAAAGAAAGAAGGAGTTTAAGCAGGTAGGGAAGGTTTAAACCACCATATTGCTAAAAGTAAAATGATTTTTGGAACTTGGTGTGGGAGGAGGTTTAAATAGCTAAGTCATATAGTAATCACTTGTGGGGCACTGTCCATGACAAAAACTCATTTAGAGCAATGGGATTTCAAGTTCTATGGCCTATTGGAAAAGATGGGAGGAAGGAAGAAAAAAGGAAGAAAAGAAGGGAAAAAGGGAAAGAGGAAGGAAGGAATTTTAAATAGCCTAGTTGTGATGCTCATCACCATCCACAGAATTGTACATAGCTACAGGATGTTTTATCAATACCAAGGTACTTATTGAAACAGATTAGTAAGTATCAGAAATTACCATACTAATGGATTTACCTTAAGTATGTCTTTAATTTATAATTGAAAAATAAATAGTATATTTTAAATGCCTTGTTTAGATTGCATGCATTCTTCATCAAAATTATCCAATTTTTACCCAATTTATCTTTACAATTATTAAAAAGATGGTGAGACAAAAATTTTTTGAATCACTTCTCCCTCATGGACTCATTCAGTCCTGGTCTTCTCCAGATAATCACAAAAATCCTGACTGAAAGATGTTATTATTCCTAATGTGAACAGATTTTCAAAAATACAAGTTCTTCTCTCCTCTAATGCCTCTGAAATACTAATGTCTATTCTTCTCTGCACCTCATTTGTATTACATTATTATTTTTACCTTAACTGTACCCCAATCTTTCTTTTGAGCTACCATTTTGTTGATATCAATCTTAAACATATAGTATACATTTCTCATGTTAAAAACAAACAAACAAACAAACAATTTGTCCATGTTGAGTTTCTTGAAATTGATCTTTGATATTGGCTTTTATATATTAAATTTTCTACAAAGTTTGGATTTGGTTGAGAGAAATTCTTGAAAATATGTAATTTTTTTGAAGGTACATTTTTTCTTGTTCAATATTATAGATAATTTTACTGGACATAATATTTTTGGCCACAAGCCTACTTCTTTTAAATGTCAGTAGATGTAATTCCAAGATCTGTGGTCTCTTATTGTGGCTATTGATAAGTTCTGTGTATTTCTAAGTGTAACTCCAGTGTATTTGAATTGTTTTTTTTTCCTTGTTTCTTGTAAAATTTTCTCTTTGATCTGAGAGTTTGAAGTTTGGCAATAATATTCCTATGTTTTCCAGAAAGAAAATCATTAAGGTGGTGATTGGTGATTTTTTATTTTTACTTCCCTCTCATGTTCTATCACTCCAGGACAATTTTTTTGGATTATTTTCTTGCATTATTGTGCCAGGGTTCTTTTTTAGGTGATGACTTTCAGGCAGTTCAATTATTCTTATATATTTTCTTCATGATCTGTTCTCCAGATCTGTTGTCTTATTAGATGTTTCACATTATTTTCTTTTTTTTTTCATTCTTTGAATCTGTTTTGTTATTTTTTTTGTTTGTTTCTCATAGATTTGTTTGTTTTCCCTTGTCTCATTCTAATTTTCTAAGAGTTATTTTCATCTTTGACTTTTCATTTTTTTTCTAGTTGGTTAATTTTCTTATAATTTTGTTGTTTTTCTTGAATTTTTTTTTAATTTTTAAAACTTTTTCCTCAATGACTCATTTCATTTTTAAATTCCTTTTTGAGTTCTTCTATAATTTCTCTCTGGGTAAGGAGCCATTTTACATTACTCTTTGGAGGAAAAAAAGGCTTTTTTTTTAACTTCAGTGTCATCCTTTGAGGATGAACCCTGGTCTTCCCTGTTCCCACAATAAGTTTCTGTGGTAGGGTTCCTTCTTTGCCAATTCATTTTTTTAAATAAGAGGTATTAGTGTAGGTATCCCTAATCATGAGGTGGGTGCCTCAAGTTTCACTTCAGCTATCCCCTCTGACCTGGAACCTAAACCCCGAGCTCTCCCCTCTAGCAAGGGTCCACAGCCAGCAGCCTTCCTGCCCTCTCTGCACTCCCTGTGTGCTGGTTCCTCCTCACCCAGAGCCCTGTGTCTGCAGCACAACTGGGCCTGGCATTCCTAATCAGCCAAGGCTCCGTCAGTCCTTCTGGACTCAGCCCTGAGTTCTGGAAGATCAAAGTTTCTGTTGTTCCTGCTGAGGCTCCAGTCACACCCACCTTACCCTAGGGCTCCCTACTGGATGTTTGTGAGGAGCTAGCCCATAAGTGTTTGCACTTCACAGGGTTAAGTCCTGGCTCCCTGGTCTTCAGACCTTCTCAGGTTTTACCAGGAGGACCCCTGTTCTACCCCAAATCTTCTTGATTTTTCACCAGTTTATGTTAGCCTTAAGTCACAAATTTGTTCCATTTGCCAGAAATCTGCAGAGCTTGAAATTTATCATCACATTCTGCCATCTTTCCAGAATCCTCCCTCTATAATTTGATGTTTCTTTGCAGATTTAGGAGGTTTAAGGATTTTATAGAGTATTCAGATTATTATTAAATGATTTCACTTCAGAGGCAAGAAAAAAAATACAATATTGAGTCTGGGCTCATAGAATCATAAATTAAGAACTGAAAGAGATTTTAGATATTAAGTAGTTGAACTTCCTTTTACAGATGTGGGAATTGAAGATCTGCAAGATTTCATGATATATTCACAGTCTCACATTTCTTCAGAGTCTCACTAAGGACTATAATTCAGTTCCTCAATACTCTTTTGCTGGTTCCCCAAAGTGCACAATAGTGAAGATATGGTTAATGTACTTAGGGTATGAAAAATTTTGCTACTTTTATGAACATTCTGCAGCAAGTATGACTAGGTATGTATCCCATAATCTTTCTATATAGGGCTCCACTGACAAATGGGCACCTCAATAGTTTCACATTGAGGTTTTCAGCAGCAAGAAAAGCCAGAGACCAGATGTCCCATTAGTCTATGAAGTAGAGCAGGTCTAATGTTCCTATTCTTTCTAAAAGAAGAATTTGTTTAGAGAATTGACCTCATAAACAATAAGTATGCTCAATAATTCTGAGAGGATTTGATTACACATCAATATGAGGAAAATAACCTCACTATACTATTCAGAATGAGCATATAATATGTATTATTGAGTCATGAGATTAGATCTAGACATATATGATATATCTACCTTCCTATTTCTAATATTATGTACTAAATAATGTAACCTATTACTTATAAAATGTGAAAAATGAAGAATTGGATTCATCTACACATTTAGCATCCTATTATTTTAACAGTAATAAATTTATATTATATGCATATACTTCTTCATCAAGAAAGGCCTTGAGAAATCACGCAGTCTAGAGGTAGTTATATTTCTTATGTGTTAGGAGTCGGGGGTCATATTCTGATATATTTCATGATCCTATCCAATAATAATGTTTTAAAATTCCCATAATAAACTATATAGGATTACAAGGAAACTAACCATATTGAAATAGTTGCCAAAATATTTTACAAAATTATAAATGCAGGTTAAGAATACTGATGCAATCCAACTCTCTCATTTTTGCATATAAAACGGGTTACAAAGGGTTAAAGTTTGTACTCTAGTTCACTTAGCTACATTATCTGTGTGCAAAGCAGAATTGGATTAGCTCAAAAGAAACAAGATGCACAGAGGTAGAGAGTCTACTCCACACATTCAGAGAGACTATTTATGTCCAATATATGACAGAGCATTCAAAGTTCGCATGGGTCTGATCAGCCACAGTCAGACACAGTCTAATTTGACTCTAATGTAGTGACATTATTTTGGTCTTCTAGAATGAAGGACAAGAACCATTGATACATACGATAGGTTGCATGATCCATTAAATATAAAAAAGACACTTTTATGTCAAGTTAAAGCAAAAAAATGAGAAGGCAAGGAAGAAGAAAAAATACAGCAAAGATTTTTTTTAAAGAGGATTAAGTTAAATTCCATGAGAATTTCATAGAATTTAATTAAACCCTTAGTACTCTTTCCTAATTATCTATTGATTCAGAATAGTTGTGACTATGCATAATTCTGCCTTTATTAGTCTATTATAGTGCCCATCTTTCCACAGATCCTTTGATGTTTGTTATTCCAATTTTTGTTTTGTTTCTGTTTGTCTGTTTTAAAATATGGGGCCCAGAGCTGAGTACTTAAATTTTTAAGTGATCTTTTCATGGCAGAATAAACTTATTCATCACATCCCTAGTTCTAGAACCTGACTCAGTTAATGAAACTGAAGTTTCCTCTAATTTTCTTAATAGTCATATCACACTATTAACTCATAGTAAATTTGTAGGTCACTAATCCCCAGATAGTTTTTAATAAATTGCTCCCTATCTTATTCCAGTAAAGAAGGATTTTTGAGCACAAGTATTATCTTGATTAACTTTAATCTCATTATCACATCTTTATTTAGTATATAATTTAGAAGTGGTTACAGCAAGAACTAGGTTCAAATTCCTTTTCTGGCACCTATTGATGGTAGGAACCCTGGGAAATTACAATTATTTCTATTCTGGCTAGAAACACTGATGATCTCTCTCTCTCTCTCTCTCTCTCTCTCTCTCTCTCACACACACACACACACACACACACACACACACCTGTGTACATATCACATGTGCATATATATA